>MU702661.1:111454-128558 GCA_026770625.1 Nicotiana glauca | reverse complement strand
ATATATATATATATATATATATATATATATATATATATATATATATATATATATATAACTATGGCAAAGAGACTTTTGAAAAAAAAATGCACAGACTAGAAGGTGGAAGTAATATATTTATTATAAAAAATTCAGAGGCATTATTGACTGATATTCAATTCAAGTTTTTATTATTTGTTCACTTATAAAGCTACTCAATACGAGAATGAGCAATTGCTCTAAGTACATGAGACTAGGCTCTGATTGGTGCAAGGACATGACTTTTAATAGTGATGGTATTTTTCGACTAGGTAATCAACTAATAGAAGCAAACATATATGGGTTGAAATAGGCTATACGTGATAAAGCTCACAACTCTAGATACACTATATATTCAGGTCCATAAGATGCATCATTATTGGATTGGTTGGAAAAGAAAGAAGAAAGAATTCGTTAACTTTGTTTTTAACTATTTGATAGTCAGCATGTTAACACAAACACTTGCTACTCGTAGGCCCACTACAATAACTCAAGATTTGAAGTGGAAATATAATAGAATTACAATTACCTTATACGAACGAATTACCCAAACCATTAGAGGCATGATTATGTGTGGGAAAACTCTAAATTGGCTTACAAAGCAGGCACATTTCTTTCTAGTCAAAACTCCTTATAGTGAGGAAACATATGCATAGATATACATGGGTAGAAAATGCTCCAACTCAATAGGGTCCTATTGTCTCATCTATGATATATGATTACATATATGATAGAAAATCTTTTCAAGATGTGTTGGGTATACGAGTATATCTTAGTATCGACTTTTATTCACAAACAAACGGACAATCTGAATGTATTATACAGATCTTGAAGGATATGTTGAAAAATTGCATTCTTGAGTTTGGAGGTAGTTGGAATGCCTATATATCTTTAGTTGAATTTGCTTATAATAATAACTTTCAGTCCATCATACATATGGCACCATACGAAGCATTGTATAACATGAGATGTTGTTTTTCTATCGGATAGTTTGAAGCTGGTAAGACTAACTTATTAGGACCCGACCTAGTACAAGAAGCTATGGACAAGGTCCAGTTGATCAAACAGAGATTGCAGACAAAATTCTTATGCTGATAAGAGAAGAAGAGATTTAGTGTTCACAATTGGAGACAAAGTGTTCCTACGAGTCTCACCTATGAAAGGTGCAATGCGGTTTGGGAAAAGAGGCAAGTTGAGCCCCATGTTTATAGGACCGTATGAGATACTAGACCGAGTGGGAGCAGTGGCTTATCGTTTGGCTCTTCCTCCTGAGTTGTCCTTTATTCACCTAGTGTTTCATGTCTCTATGCTTATAAAATGTATATCAGACTCCTCAAATGCTTGAGATACTAACTATATCGCTTGATAAGAAGTTGTCTTATAAGGAGGAGCCTATGGCTATTATTGATTGACACAAAAGAAAGCTAGTCACAAGAAATTGTGTTCGTTAAAATCTTAGTAGAGAAATCATACCGTTGAAGAAGCTACATGGAAAGTGAAAAATGTTATGCGAGTCAAATATCCTCATCTATTTCAATCTACAGGTACATAGTTAAATTAAATTCGGGGACCGAATTTCATAAGGTGGGAAGAATGTAATACCTCCAATTAAAAATATTAATAATAATAAGGATAGTTAAGTAATTTGCCAAAAAAGAAGAAGAGCTAGTTAGCTTATAGCCAACAAAAATGGCGTAACTGAAACCAAAAAAGAGATTTGAGTCCTTAGCCTTGTAGTATTTTAAAAGAAAAAAAAGGATTTGAAGGGGAACAGGGAAACACAGCCTTACTGCGGCTAAAACAGAAGTTGTAACAGTGGGGAAAAAACGCGGAGGAGGAACAACAGGGAAGAAGAAGAAAGAATAGTTGCTGGAAAAACTTTGACAAGCAAAAGTGCGAAAAGATAAGCTTTTGACATTAATATTTACAATCAAGAAACAAGGAGAATTGAACCTGTATTGCAGCTTCAAGCGAAACAATTCTTCGGCACAAAAAGGTCAATTTTCCACTTTCTTTGATTCTTCTTCAGTTTTCCGGTGGATTTCTTTAAATCCCGATTTATGTATTTATAGTATTCCATCGGGTATTGAAAATTTAATTTTAAAAAAAAACAAACATATTATGGACAACAGTTCTATTTAAGTTTCAACTTATATGCATAACTACGAAAATTGAATAGTACAAGGAATAAACTATATAAATAATTTTTTTAATAGAAAATTTTGGACTAATTTAAATTACTCATACCATGGGTAAATATAATTCGACAAATTAATGATAAAACATAAAATTCGAAAGATTGGGTATTCTGAATCAGTGATGAATTAGCCTAAATGAGGCAATTGACACGAGATCAATATTATGTGATTATAGATTCATTAGAGGAAGTTATACGTTTACTCGAGTTGAATCATTCGGTATTTCGTCATGAGTACAGTGAGTAGTAATCTTACCACAATTTATGTTTTCATAACCTGCATGGTTTATATATGATTTTGAAAATAAACGTATTGCCGATGCTTTAAAATTTGCATGTGGGACAAGTCCTTTACTTGATATGATACCGAATAGTTTACTTGAGATGTTTACCGAATAATCTAAATGTTTTCACCGTTACTAGATATGTTTTACCGTTACTTGAGATGTTACAGTTATTTGAATTATTCTCACTATTACTAGACATGTTTTACTGTTACTTGAGACATGATGACTATTACCAGGAAAAAAATTACAAGATTTGATAAGGAATGATATGCCCTTTATTATTTTGGAAAATGCTTGTGTACGATTATTTTCTATTTACAAGAAAAAGTATAAATGGGAGGAGACTTTGAAGGATCCCGTAGCTAACGGCGGGTTCGTTAGACCTGGTGCACCTTGTAGTTACAGATTACCGATTGCTGTTATAGCCCTCGCTAGTGGAAAGGTAGAACTAGCATACAGTTACAGTTTTTCCTCGAGTAGGGACCTACAAGTTATATTTGGCTCTTTTACGAAGGGGCCCACACAGTGATACAGATTACATGATCCTTTCTTGGAAACCTCCCAAACATAAAGATTTGCTATGAGACAGTGCCTACCGTATTTATTATTGATTTGTTAACTTGATTTCTGTCACAGAAAGTACATGAATAGACTGATTATATTTACTGTTTTTGAGAGGGCATTTTGTTTTTATGATAGTTCCTAATTATTATTAAACAGGCATGTTTTCTTACTTGTCCCCAGTTAGAAACAGTTGTGGTTAAGTATTATTACTCACTAAGCTAGCGACTCACTCTTCGCTAAATTTTTTACAGATACAACAGTTAACGTAAATGAGGATTTCGTTAATTAGAGCGCACATGTTGATATTTCTCGGTAAGCCTCTCACTTGTTCGTGCGGGCAAAGATTTTATTTATTGTTATGGTCTTTTCATTGAACTCTTAGAGTCGCTCCATAGTCATTTTTTTTAGTGTCATGAGTATTCTATTGTTATTATAGTCTTAATGTTGAGTATCGTTCTCATTTATCAAAGTTGGAGATAAATTAGTGTTTCTGGTGGTTAGTTGGTGGTTTAGTTATGGTGGAGACTTGTTTTGGTTAATTGATAAGTTGTCGATTAGTTAGTTTGATATTAGGATGGTTTGTTGTTTATTTTGAGACAGGAAATTATTTTTTGGGATAGTCCAAAAACAGGGGGAAACTCTGTCCGATTTTCTGTAAAATACCGATAAGGCTTACTTGGGGGCACTTGCTCCTAAGCGCCGGTCACGATCCTAAATTGTATCGTGACATTACTAAAATAGTTTCTTAGAACAGTGCCCAGCACGACTCAAGTCAGTTACTGTATTTTCGCTCACAAATAATATTATTGCAGTATATTATTATTGTTATTTTCAGTGTCATTTTCCTACATATTGTTCCTTTGGTTAAGGATTTTGTTTCGTTCATGAGTTTATTTGTTTAAGATAAAATATTCAAATTGAATTAAATGCAAAATTTGTGACATGGACACTATAAGAAATTCGACTTGGGATAGTATTATCTTTAATCGTTCTTATGTCTTTCTTTCTCTTTCTTTCTTGTTGTTAATTGTTTGAGTTCATGATTGTCTTTTATACATAGTTGTTTGTCTGTTTATATTAGTCATCTGATATGAAAGGATACACAGGATTTCGAGTAATTGGGTTTTATTGGGTCTGAAATAACGATGAGTGAGAGATACGTATATCCAAACACTACTAAATTAAAGAAAGAAAGAGTGGGAATAAAAATTGTGTGAGGGAGTAAGGTAAGTCGTGGATTAAATCAAAACTCGTCCCGAAAAAGAAAGAAAAAAGTAAAATATATAATATACAAATAAATGTCTCGAATCTGAGAGAGACAAAATAAATCAAAAACTCTAAACACTAGAAAAAAATATTAGATGTATTTTAAATATTAGCCCATGTGTTCGTACCCGAACCTTGGATTGATATGCTTAAATAATAAAAGGGTGCGCATTGTGCGTCTCGATACCTTTAGATATAAAATGATGATGATTTAACCATGTGTACATTGCGTATCTTGGTTTAACACTTAATTTCAAAGAAGTATCGCCTGTGCGTTACGCGTCTTGGTGAATACAATTAATAAAATATAATAATTAATTAAGCGGTAATAAATAAGTCATAATAAATAAAATAAAAGAATAGCTAAAAGTTAATTTAAGTCTTACATTAGTCAATAAAAGCGACCATGCTAGAACCACGGGACTCGAGGGATGCCTTATACCTTCCCCTCGGTTAATAGAATTTCTTACTTAGTCTTCTGTTTCGTAGACCATAATTAAGAGTCAAACCTTCATTATGAAAGGGGATTCAAATAAAAGGTGACTTGGAACACCAAAACTCAATTCCAAGTGGCGACTCTAAATAATAAATAATCTCTTTTCAAAACGTCACTTCAAATGAAAAAACTCTTCTAACTCAATCACGTAATAAGGTTGTGTGGCGAAAAAGATGTGTGACAAATACAATCTAAAGCCACAGCTCGTGTAATCCGCGCACCAATAAGAAATAATCCGAACGTACTCAAATCATGAAAAATGACTCAAATAAGAGAGTTGTACCGCAAGCTCACCAGTACCACTACACACAATGATGAGAACCCATCACACATTATAGAAACAGAACACATGAATCTAACCCCGAAGGGTCATGCCTCTACATAACTTTGCTGCAATGCACGACCCTATCCAAATACTGGTCCACATGAAACACCTCAAGTCACTATGCTCAAAATCGACAACCACGCGCAATTTAATGTCTAGAACCAAAGCCAATAATCATAACCACGGCGAAGCAGTTGACATAAAATTATACAAACCCTAAAGGACACAACCGATATGCCATCTGCCGAGCAATACCCAATACTTTTCCTGCTCGAATCCCACTGAGAGACCCCAATGTATCTGCACCATATGTGCATATAACCAACAAATCGTAATGCCTCGCAATACGGAGAGGTAACTCATAGATCTCTCCAGATCACAAATATTCTCAATAACAATCGAATCAACACATTCCTCAACAATATAACTTGGAGTCAACGAAGACGAGTCGATGTAGAACACACATCCCTATTGGCCTATCAATGAACCCCTTATCAAGGAGTTTCTGTAACTGCTCCTTCAACTCTTTTAATTCCGTCGGTGCCATACGATATGGTTCCTGACACCAAATTAATACCGAAATCAACAACCCTGTCCGACAACATGCCCGACAGCAGGAAACACATCTAGAAAATCCCTCACCACCGGAACTGAATCAATGGTAGGAGTCTCTGCACTGACATCCATCACGAAGGCCAAATAAGAAAGACAACCCTTCACGACCATCCGCTGGGTCTTCAAAAATGAAACCTCCCTACTGGGAACATAGTCTGTCGAACCTTGCCACTCAATCTGTGGCATTTCCGGCATAGCCAACGTCGTCGTCCTAGCGCAATAGCCCAGAATAATTGTCACTACCCAAACCCCGGTCATGATGGCGCCCAACATCTTGTTAGGCAAGCCCGACCATTTGAACATTTCCAACCCAATTATTAAACTTAAAATACCAATTAAGCAAAGATTTTCGAACTGATAGTAATAGAAACAGTGCAGAATCAACAATAATAGTTATAACAGCCCATAAGAGATCTGGCGTCATGAGTCAGAGCCTCTAGATACAACAGAACAATATCCTATACATATGAAAGTCTAGATGCGGAAGTAAAGAAAGATAAGGGGAGAAATCGGGTCCTGCGAACGCCAGGCAGCTACCTCGATGACTCCGACAGATGAACTAGGCAGCAGCAACAAACTTAGCTATGCCTCCTGGATCCCTGTATCTGCACACAAGGTGCAGGGAGTAAAGTGAGTACTCCAACTCAATGAGTAATAGCAATAAATAACAACTGAAAGTAAGAATTCCCGTAGAAACATTGCACAGTTCTATAACCAACAGTAAAAGCAGTAAACAACAGCTAAGCAGGAAAAATAGGTGAAAATCTCTCAAAGTTCGGCAAATTACCAACACTGCTGCGGCGCGCAGCCCGATCCAATAATAGTATATACTGCTGCGGTGCACAGCCCGATCTGATACTAATATACAGTGCTGCGGCGCGCAGCCCGAGCCGATACTAATATACACTGCTGCGGCGAGCAGCCCGATCCAATAATAATAGTCGACTGCGATCACTAGGGGTGTGTGTAGACTCTGGAGGGGCTCCTTCAACCCAAGCACTATAATACTGCGGCGTGCAGTTCGATCCACATAATATATCACTGCAGCGTATAGTCCGATCCATATAATATATCACTGCGACGTGCAGTCCGATCCATATAATATATATACTACTGCGGCGTGCAGTCCGATCCAATACATGTATATGTATATATTGCTGCGGCGTGCAGCCCGATCCTGTATATATCAAATACCCTCACTATGGGGTCCTTGACCCCTCTCAGTCAATAAGACTTGGCCTCGGGCCCACTCAGCTAAGACGGGGTTTCCAACCCCAGGTATTTCTCATTTAGAGTGCAAATTGCTAAGACCGGTTCATATTATGTTTTACAGTTAAGGATATGACTGAGTGTATGTTTTCAACAGGTAAAGTGAGGTCAATTAGCTCAACATGCCTCCTAAGGGTTCTACAAATCGGCACAAGGCCCCAAACGTGGCAACTATCCCAAAATATACGGATATAAGCTCAGTCTCAGTCAAAAGTACAGTAGAGTCATCAATCGAGATGGACCAAGTCCAAATCCCTAGCAGTAACATCATCACGCTCATCATACGGCGCGTATCTCATCTCAACATAGCACCACATAGTGCAAATACAGGGTTTTCAACTCTCAATACATCATTTATAACCATTACTCACCTCAATCCAGCCGGAATCCTAGCTCGCCTTGCGCTTCCCTCGCAAATCGACCTCCTCGAGTGTAGAATCTGACCAAAACCACAAGGAATACGTTATGATAAGCTAATGGGACATAACCCAATTGAAAGAACTCGAAAAACATCCCAAAATACGAAGATGGCAAAACTCGAGAACGTCTCGAAAAATTATGAAATTAACATCACCGGCTTCCTTATCTCGCCACGAGTTCATACATACCAAATTCAAAAAAATCGGAGTCCATTTGACCCCTAAAATCACTAGTTAAATCTCTTTCAAATTTCAAGCCCTAACCTCCATTTTTAGCCTTAATTCCCTTGGATTTTCAGTGTAAATCCACGTTTTTACACCATAACAATATAATTTAAGACCAAGAATCCATACTTGGTGAAGACCCTCGAAACCCTCTTCGAAATCGCCCAAACTCTACTTAGTCCGAGATGAAAATGTTGAGTTGCTTCTAAAATTCGCGAAGATGAAATTAATACCCTCTGAACAGCAGTTTCCACTTTTGCGATGCTTATGTCGCTTTTGCGACACCGCTTTTGCGGTTATTTATCCGCTTCTGCGGTTTCTTCGATTTTTACCCAGGACCGCTTCTGCGGTCAACCAATAGCAAATGCGAGATCGCTTTTGCAGTCCGCATGTCTGCTTTTGCAGAATATTCCAGGCCCCCTCAAGGACCTCTTCTGCGACCCTATAGCCTCATCTGCGGAACCGCTCCTGCGGCTCCTTTTCCGCAATGCAGAAATACCATAAGCCAGAAGATCAGACCTGTTGCATGCTTCCAAAATTCCAGTTTAACCATCCGAAATCACCCCGAGGCCCCCGGGACCTCAACCAAAAATACCAACCTACTCCAAAACTTCATACGAACTTGTTCCAATCATTAAAACACGTCAAACAACACAAAAATCATCAATTCGCCACGGATTCAAGCCTAAGATAAACTAAAACTTTTGAAACTCACATTCGATCAAAAACCCGACCAAACAACGTCCGAATGATCTGAAATTTTGCACACATATCCAAAATCACCTAACAAAGCTACTGCAACTCTCGGAATTCTATTCCGACCCTCGTATCTAAATCTCACCTATCAACCGAAATCCGCCAAAATTCAAACTTCGACAATTCAAGCCTAATTCTACACCAGACCTCCAATTTCAATTCCGATCGCTCTCCTAAGTCACAAATCTCCCCCGAAGCTAACCGAACCACCGGAACTCAAATCCGAACCCTCTAACTATATAGTCAACTTCCGGTTGACTTTTCCAAAACAAGCTTCCTTCCAAGAGGCTAAGTGCCTCATTTCCAACTAAAACCAATCTAACTCTACCCGATCAACTCAAATATTGATATTAAATCATAGAGAAACATAATATGGGGGAAATAGGGCGGTAACTCACTTGACGATGGGCCGGGTCGTCAAAATAACACTACACGGAGAAAACCAATCCATACCCAATAGCATACCAAAATCTAGCATATTAAGCAACAAGGATACACTCGGGTCTCCAAACCTCTAGTAGTTACCACACAAGACCGATATACGCGGTCCACAACCACGACCTAACCTATTTAGGAGGACTCCCAGTCTCCAAATCTATACAGCACGTGAATTACCATATCCGATCCCAACTCCACTATCTGATTATACAACACACCTCTAATACCCAATCATTCCATGAGAGGTACTACTATAATTCTTCTGTTCCACCAAGCAAACTCGAATATCAGGAGTCGATCGAATAAGAGAGTGCCGCAATACTAATGAAGTATCCTCAGATCAACCATATCGCCCTTTCTAAAATGTATACCCTCATCAAGCCACACCAATTAGTGATCTCATCTATCTAGTCATCTGAAACTGTCCATGCTACCTAAGAATTTGTGGCCTTCCTTTCAAAACTGAATCGTGACCATACACATGCAAATCTCAATCCTACACAATATACCACTTATACCATACCATCCTAGGATAAACATGAGAACTTCATATCCATTTCGAGCCACAAGCAACTACGTACTCAACTATCCAAGAACTTTCCAGTGATCCCATGTAGAAGAAAATCACTATACCTCTCATACTCCTCACACTCGTAGAAAATATACATCTCTAACCGTGGTAGAAACCATCAGGAACTCTCCGAATTCCATTTTCACAAAACTAAACCATCACTGAATCCTTCTAACTTAACCAAGCTACGCATGCCACTAACACCCAAGAGCATTGCCGTGAAACACCTGTAAAAACTCATTACCTTGTAAGTACGTAAAGAACTAATCACATCCTTACCATGCCGACCCGGTCTACTACCAAGCTATCCCATATATCCAAGTTCCTTCTAATTTACCTTCAACTTGATACTTCTTCTCACTATAACACCACAATCCTCGACCTAGACTTGCCATACGAGACCTAAGCATAAACCTACACCGTCCTATGGCTCATATGCCGCTGACTACTCTCTCAAATATCCCCAAAAGCACCACATTTGAAATACTTTCCCTGAAGAGACTTCCTACGAATCTCAAGCCATTACCATCGCTTTCCTGATACTGATGTGTAAAATCTATAATGATATAGAAATACCACGAGTCTTGATACCCTCCAATGCAAACCTTAGTTTACAGCCAAATATACAACCTGAAAATCTCCAATTATTACATGTAAAATCTTGAACCCATTAGAACCATTCTCGAGAGTCATCCACTCTACTCAAATCGCAATTAGACCGATCAAACAGACCGGACGACCTGTGCTCCGTTAGAACTCCGACACCGCAGAATGTAACCTCACCTTAATGCAACGAAGCAACCTCCTGTTCTATGCACCGTACATCCTTTACCAATAACAACTCAAGTCATTCCGTGATTCTCATGCGCCCATAAAGCATACAATAACCTTTACTGAAATTTCCTTTACTCAAGCCATCCTCGGTCTCAACCTCCGTAAGTCATAACTGATTCACCTGTACGCCTCAAACTGGAACCAACATAGCACATAACTGTGCAATCAACTATATAATAGCAGACTCCCCCATTTGGCTCAAAGCCATAGATCAAAACATACAATAACTCATAATGCATATACTCTATTACCGCCATAATACCATAGTGAGATTAAACTCAATCCTTCATAAGATCATGAAACACATACCATCTACTACTTTAAATCTACTGGAAATCTCGCATTCACCCTGTTAACAATCAAGCCCACTCTCTTAGGCGACCAAAATTAAAATTGCAACACATATATTTCACTAGTAATAGAGATCTTCCAATAAACGACATAAAGGATCACGCAAACTTCATAACACTCGCTTCACCTCAAACTCGCCACATGAGACCGAAGCATAAACCCACACCGTCCTATGGTTCATACGCCACTCACTACTCTCTCAAATATCCCCAAAAGCACCACATTCGAAATACTTTCCCAGAAGAGACTTCCTGCTAATCTAAAGCGATTACCATCACCTTCCTGATACTGATGTGTAGAATCTATAATGATATAGAAATACCACAAGTCTTGACACCCTCCAATACAAACCTAAGTTTCTATCCAAATATACAACTTGAAAATCTCCAATTATTACATGTAAACCCATTAGAACCATTCTCAAGAGTCATCCACTCTACTCAAATCGCAACTAGACTGATCAAAGAGACCAGGCGACCTGTGCTTCGTTAGAACTCCGACACCACAGAATGTAAACTCACCTTAATGCAACCAAGCACCTTCCTATTCTATCCACCGTACATCCTTTACCAATAACAACTCAAGTCATCCGTGATTCTCATACGCCCATAAAGCATACAATAACCTTTATTGAAATTTCCTTTACTCGATCCATCCTCGGTCTCAACCTCCGTAAGTCATAACTGATTCACCCTTACGCCTAAAACTAGAACCAACATAGCACATAACCGTGTAATCAACTAATCATTAGAAGACTTCCCCATTGGGCTCAAAGCCATAGATCAAAACACACAATAACTCATAATGCATATACTCTATTACTTCCATAATACCATAGTGAGATTAAACTCAATCCTTCATAAGCTCGCGAAACACATACCATCTAGTACTTTCAATCTTCTGCAAATCTCGCATTCACCCTCTTAACAGTCAAGCTCACTCTCTTAGGTGATCCAAATTCAAATTGCAACACATATATTTCACTAGTAATAGAGATCTTCCAATAAATTACATTAAGGAACACGCAAATTTCATAACACTCCGCAGGAGATAACCCACATGCTTCACCTCAAACTCGCCACACGAGACCTAAGCATAAACCCACCTCGTCCTATGGTTCATACGCCGCTGACTACTCTCACAAATATCCCCAAAAGCACCACATTCAAAATACTTTCCCTGAAGAGGCTTCCTGCGAATCTAAAGCCATTACCATAACCTTCCTGATACTGATGTATAGAATCTATAATGATGTAAAAATACCACGAGTCTTGACACTCTCCAATGCAAACCTTAGTTTCTAGCCAAATATACAACCTGAAAATCTCCAATTATTACATGTAAAATCTTGAACCCATTAGAACCATTCTCGAGAGTCATCCACTCTACTTAAACCGCAACTAGACCGATCAAACAGACCGGACGACCTGTGCTCCGTTAGAACTCTGACATCGCAGAATGTAACCTCACGCTAATGCAACCAAGCAACTTCCTATTATATACACCGTACATCCTTTACCAATAACAACTCAAGTCATTCCGTAATTCTCATACGCCTATAAAGCATACAATAACCTTTGTTGAAATTTCCTTTAATTGAGCCATGCTCGGTCTCAACCTCCGTAAGCCATAACTGATATACCCGTATGCCTCAAACTGGAACCAACATAGCACATAATCATGCAATCAACTAATCAATAGAAAACTCCCCCATTTGGCTCAAAGCCATAGATCAAAACACACAGTAACTCATAATGCATATACTCTTTTACTTCCATAATACCATAGTGAGATTAAACTCAATCATTCATAAGCTCGTGAAACACAAACCATCTAGTACTTTAAATCTTCTGCAAATATCGCATTGACCCTCTTAAGAGTCAAGACCACTCTCTTAGGTGACCCAAATTCAAATTGCAACACATATATTTCACTAGTAATAGAGATCTTCCAATAAATGACATAAAGGATCACGCAAACTTCATAACACTCTGCAGGAGATAACCCACATGCTTCACCTCAAACTCGCCACACGAGACCTAAGCATAAACCCACACCGTCCAATGGTTTATATGCTTCTCACTACTCTCTCAAATATCCCCAAAAGCACCACATTCAAAATACTTTCCCTGAAGAGACTTCCTGCGAATCTAAAGCCATTACCATCCTCTTCCCAATACTGATATGTAGAATCTATAATGATATAGAAATACCACGTGTCTTGACTCTCTCCAATGCAAACCTTAGTTTCTAGCCAAATATACAACCTGAAAATCTCCAATTATTACATGTAAACCTATTAGAACTATTCTTGAGAGTCATCCACTCTACTCAAACCGCAATTAGACCGATCAAACAGATCGGGCGACCGGTGCTCCGTTAGAACTACGATATCACAGAATGTAACCTCACCTTAATGCAACCAAGAAACTTCCTGTTCTATGCACCGTACATCCTTTAACAATAACAACTCAAGTCATTCCATTACTGTCATACGCCCATAAAGCATACAATAACCTTTATTAAAATTTCCTTTACTCGATCCATCCTCGGTCTCAACCTCCGTAAGCCATAACTGATTCACCCATATGCCTCAAACTGGAACCAACATAGCACATAACTGTGCAATCAACTAATCAATAGAAGACTTCCCCATTTGGCTCAAAGCCATATATCAAAACACACAATAACTCATAATGCATATACTTTATTACTGCCATAATACCATACTGAGATTAAACTCAATCCTTCATAAGCTCGTGAAACACAGACCATCTAGTATTTTAAATCTTCTGCAAATCTCGCATTCACCCTCTTAACAGTCAAGCCCACTCTCTTAGGTGGCCCAAATTCAAATTGCAACACATATATTTCACTAATAATAGAGATCTTCCAATAAACAACATAAAGGATCACGCAAACTTCATAACACTCCGCAGGAGATAACCCACATGCTTTACCTCAAACTCTCCACACGAGACCTAAGCATAAACCCACATTGTCCTATGGTTCATACGTCGCTGACTACTCCCTCAAATATCCCCAAAAGCAGCATATTCGAAAATACTTTCCTTGAAGAGACATCCAGCGAATCTAAAGTCATTACCATCGCCTTCTTGATACTGATGTGTAAAATCTATAATGATATAGAAATACCACGAGTCTTGACATCCTCCAATGCAAATCTTAGTTTATAGCCAAATATACAACCTGAAAATCTCCAATTATTACATGTAAAATCTTGAACCCATTAGAACCATTATTGAGAGTCATCCACTCTACTCAAACCGCAATTAGACCGATCAAACAGACCGGACGACCTGTGCTCTATTAGCACTCCGACACCGTAGAATGTAACCTCACTTTAATGCAATGAAGCAACTTCATGTTCTATGCATCGTACATCCTTTACCAATAACAACTCAAGTCATTCCGTGATTCTCATACACCCATAAAGCATAACATAACCTTTATTGAAATTTCCTTTACTCGAGACATCCTCGGTCTAAACCTTCGTAAACCATAACCGATTCACCTGTATGCCTCAAATTGGAACCAACATAGCACATAATCGTGCAATTTACTAATCAATAGCAGACTCCCATACTTGGCTCAAAGCCATAGATCAAAACACACAATACTCATAATGCATATACTCTATTACTGCCATAATACCATAGTAAAATTAAACTCAATCCTTCATAAGCTCGTGAAACACAGACAATCTAGTACTTTAAATCTTCTGCAAATATCGCATTCACCCTCTTAACAGTCAAGCTCACTCTCTTAGGCGACCCAAATTTAAATTGCAACACATATATTTCACTAGTAATAGAGATCTTCCAATAAACAACATAAAGGATTATGCAAACTTCATAACACTCCGCAGGAGATAACCCACATGCTTCGCTTCAAACTAACATCTCTTTATACCCTTCCACCATCATAAAATTACGCAGTCACTTAATCTCCTGTGTCAGAACTCATATCACAACGTTAAATTTACTTTACTTCCCAACTAGGCAACATGAAAAGGTCCTTCAACACATCCACAACTTGGGCTATACATCAAATCACTATGGGAATCAAGCACCTGATAGTCTTTACTACCCCAAGCAGACCCCTCTTATCTCGTTCAATTCATATGAACATATCTCGCAGTTTCATCACACTCATCACATAACTATCCAGTCATCACTTCCTTTAATAGGGACATTATCAAACATATAAATCTAGAAACATGTGCTCGTGCAATCAATAGCTCAGGGCTCAAGCTAAAGGGAAGGCCCGGCCTCAAGTCCTCCAAACCGGCCCAACATCAAGAATTCAAAAATGTGGAATTTTCTAAAGGTTCTGCAGCCTCCCAAGAATAAGTGCAGACGTCTCTGTACCGATCCGTGAGACTCTACTAAACCTGCTCATGACTTGTGAGACCTATGTAACTGTTACACCCTAGGTTTTCGTGCGTGAAAGTACGCCATAAGTAAAGGAGAAAATCTCACTTTATACCTATTAGGGCCAAACTATTTACCTTTTAATACCCATCCCCAAACTATTTACCCTGCCTACCTATCCGGCCCAATCTATTTACCACGCGGCCCAATCTACCCATCTCTCCCATTCCAGCCCATTCGTCCCATGCTCTCTTCCTTATTTCTCTATCAGTTAACAGAGAAGCTTTCCACTACTCCATAGCCAACCGATGAGAACGCAAAAGTGAAACACATTCGAGTTGTCATTTTTTTTCTTCCGATTCCGTTCAATCTCTTCGTCTAGTAAGTAATTTTGGGTTAAATTTTTTCTTTTGGGTTAATTTTTTTCCTTCTGCAAGTACATTTTAGTGAAACTTGGGTTTTCAAATCATCATATGATTTTCATGTTTTCCTTTGTACTTTTATGAATCAATGTCTATGGGTTGTTTTTTTCTTTATGGGTCGGAAGAGTTGTGCGCGTAGATTGTGGCGTTTTGGACAATATCATTCTTCAAAAGAATTAGCTGGTGAATCCGTTGCCTCAGCCATGTCTGGCCCTAGTTTTTCCTTATTTTCTGATTCTCAGTCTCCACTTAGTCGTAACCCTAGCAGTAGTCATGTTGAAAACACAACTAAAAATATAAAATTAGAGGGTGGAAAAGGCAAAACTATTAATGTTGCATCAGTCGATGAAACTCCCTACCTGTCATTACCCGACACAAATTCCGAACCAGTCATAGGAGGTTTTTCTGTGACTGATAAGGGAAAAGGTAAAGTTGTTGAAGATTCTGAGTTAGGGGGAAGCCGACCTGAATCCGTGCCTGAAACAGAGACTCAACCAGTAGATGTTGATTGTAGCGATGATTCTCAGTTAAAGAAGAGAAAAATTGGTGTCGCACCCAAGAAGGTAATTTTCTTACAATTATGTTCTTTGCGATTTTTAATTTATAGTACATTGTTATTTTTTGCTTTCCTGTTATACTTTTGTATTATAATATAGTTATAGTCAGTTGTGTTAATTTTTTAAATTACATAGACAGATTATATTAATGTTCTGCTTGAGGTTTAAAAAAATGGTCGATGCTTCACTAGTGCTGTCAATCAGTATCTGTTCTTGTCAACCAAATTTATTGAAGCCAGAGCTGCTCTGTGTGATTTCTGCTTTTCAGCTTTGCATTAGATGATTTTGTACGTTATCTAGTGTTTAGGCCAGTTGATAGTGGTTGTGAGAAGGAAGTTTGGAAGGAATGGGACCGTGTAAGTTATGTGTGCATAATGAGCTTTTCTCTATAGGTGGCATGGTGTGGATGGGGTCAATGTGCAGAAGCCCCACGACCTTTGCTGGTGACCTCCACTGGTATTGATTATAGGCAGGCATCGGGGTAGAGTGATCATGTATGGGGTGTTTTCTGAATAACACACATTGTCCCTTTTGAATCATCTGAAGAATCCCTTAACCTTAAGTAATATGTTAGGAAATGATTGATTTATTTTCTAATGAAAATGATTTGTTGAATTGGTGCTAAGTAGTAGACAAAAAAAGATTCCAGGTACTCAGTTACATGATTGACACAGTATTTGATTTTTGAAGGGGGAGGCAATGTTATTGGGTTAAAGAAATCTTTTGCTCAGAAAGCATGTCTACCAATGAGCGTCCCATGATATCGGCAGTCACTAGGCATGCAAAATTTAGTTTCAAAAGCTTGAAGATGCTCTTCACAGCTAGTTACGAATCATCCTGAAGCTCTGTGTCTTTCTGCTCCTATGTTTGTTTGACAACGGTTTCCTTGCGTATCCTGAGAGCCAAGTGTGATGTTAGCTTTTAGATACTTCTTAAGAACCAATATGTCCCACTTACCTTGGATTATGAATCATCTTCTATTTTTTGACTTTAGATCGTCATTCCGATGTAAATAGTGGTTCCCTTCTTTTATCAGTTAACTATACTTGCTGCTTTTATGTTTCCTTCATAGCAATTCACCATATTGTTTGGTGATATCA
>MU702661.1:79063-109449 GCA_026770625.1 Nicotiana glauca | reverse complement strand
GTGACATTTGTCCAACTAGCAGACTGTTTTAAGAAGAAGAAATGGGAAACGGATGATGATGCGTTGAAGATTGCAGTTCTTTATTTTGTGAACAGCTTCTTATTTTCTCAACTAAAAACAAAGGCTATTTCACGGTCTTACATTGACTTGGTTGAGTCCGGTGATTTTAATAATTATTCCTGGGGTATAGATGTTTATAAAGCTACAATTGACTCATGTTCCAATAAGTTTCAGGATAAGCCTTCTTTTTATAGACTTGGTGGCTTCCTGTTGGCTTTACAAACTTGGTTGTATGAATGCTGCCCAAGTTTGGATGGTCACTTTGCTGATCATGTTGGAAACAAACTTCCCCGAATTTTGAATTGGGTAGTCATGGGTCAAATCCCTAATGAGCGAGTTGCTTTGCGAATGTGTAGCTTGCAACGCGAGCAGGTAATTTTCTCATAGTTTTATTGTCTCTCTTAATACTTTGGTACAGTAGTTTAGTGATAGTTGTAGCAATATCCCAGTTTAGTGATATACTCTGTTGGTATACATGTATACTATATTGTTATTAAGTATACTATATCCCAGTTCAGTGATATACTCTGTTGGTATACATGTATACTATATTGGTATCGTATGGTAATATGGATCTTTTTTCCTTCATACTTTATTATCATTTCTATTTCTAACTAGTGTGCTTACTAATTGCAGCTAAAGAACATCACCCCAACTGATGATGAGAAGAAACAATTTGATGTGCGTGGTCTAAGCTTTGCCATTGAAGTTGAGATCACTGACAGCCAGCCCAGTCAAACAGATAGCTTTCAGGTTTTTGGTACTCAATTACCAAAGACACAAAGTATGCCTGAAAGTACTGGAGGTGATTCCTAACCTACCAATTCTGAGGTAATGAAGGAGTTACAAGCTTTGAAGCTTTATGTAGAAAATAAGTTTGAGGAGGTGCTTGCAGCTATTGGTAAGCAGTCAATGAAGTCAATGAAACCAGATGGAAATTCAGCGGTATTCATCTTTTATATAATATAATGCTATATTATTATATTCAAAGATGCAATATATGCTTATAAGATACTATTCCATTCTTTACTTTTAGCGCACATGTTATTCTTGTAATATTCATAATACTAAAATTGTTAGTTTCTCATTTTCAGCATAAGCAGCAATATATTGATCCTGATTTTCGTGAGATGCATAATGATTATGTCCAGTTTGAAAGTGACCACGTTGGGAATGATCCTGTAGTTATTGGGGATAGCACTCCCAAAGAACCTTCTAGTATGTAAATCACATATTTGATTGATTTTTTTTTTCTGTTATTTTTTTTGAAAATATTACTCTTGCTTATACTTTTATATGTTTAGTATCTGGTTTTGCTGGGGTTGGTCAAGATGGATGTGCCACTGGTGTCAATGTGAAGAATGTGACAACAAGTGATGACATAGTTAATGAGGATTTGCCTTCTGGTAAAATGTTGTACATGTAATTTTTTTATTATTTTTTTATTTATTTAATTTTATGTATTTGTGCATTGACTAACTTTTTTAAAAAAATCTTTTTTCATCCCGCTTCGTAAATGATCATGCTTTTGGCTTTGATTCTATGTTTGATCTGTCTGCATCTGCAATTGATCAAATCACCGCCATTACAGAACAAGCAACATATAAGCAGTCATCTCATGATGTTAAAAAGTCGGGTCCTGCTCCACTGCCATTAGGAATCCCTGTACAGACACGAGCAGATGTTGTTATTGAGTCTAATACTGCTCCACAGGGTACGATGTTGATATTATTAATTCTATAGTTAGTATGTAAATGATAGGTTCTTGATACTTTTTATTTATTTATTTAAGTAGTTATGTTGATAATGCTTTTATGTGTTCAGCATGTCGGGTTGATGGTGTTGGTCAAGTGGATGTTGGTGGCAGTAATGTGAATTTGCCTTCTGGTAATGTCTTCTATATATAACTTTTCATTCTTTTTTTCTAAATTTCTTAACTTTGTATATTTATTTATTCACTAGCATTTTTCTAATTTAAGCTCCATGTCAATACGGGGGTTATCTTCACTTGGATTCTGATTTTGAATATACTGATTCTCAACTTGATCAAATTGCTGCCATTACACAAGGAGGGAGATGTAATGTAAGTCAATCAGGAAATGAACTGACAACTGATGTTGTAAATAAGTCTAAACCTGATCAGTCGGTATCAAGAAGTATTGTCCAGAGACAAACAGATACTGAAACTATTCCTGCAATTTTGACACGGAAAAGGCGCCCCGCAGCTGTAAAACAGTCACCGTATATGAATGACTGGCAATCTGGTGTTAGTGTAGTTGGGGGATACTCGAAGGTTATCAAAGGAAGATTTTCATTTGTAAATGATATTTCAGAGACTGTTAATTTTAAGCTTACAACTGCCTTCTCAAACTTTTTTGAAGCAAACATGCAATTGGGAGAGTGCGTATTCGTTTCCATTTACTTTTGTTTTCATTTTTTCTTAATGTTTGTTGTTATATTTATCCATATCTTCTTTTATGCGAAACAGGGAAGTGTATTTACCTGCTGATCAAAAGTTAGAGCCTTATTTTGACTTTGGAGTTGAACAGATTGATGATAAGTTGTTTTTCCATACCTTAAACTATTCTGGCAGGCTGCTTTCTAGTTCGGTATGTGTACTGCTTTTTACTTTTTGTTGTTATAGTAGTTTATTCATATTGTTAGTGGTAGTCATATTTTATTCCTCTTTTTTTTTCTTTTTTTTTGCAGCACTTGAATATTATATTCTACTATCTTAGGAAGAAGGCGAAATATGGTATTAATATGCCAATCAAAGTCACAACTACAGATACTCTTTTTAATAATATCATTCAAAGGGTTTTCAAAGAATTTGTAAAAGGTGGGAAACAAGATCATTTGATTGATAGATCAGATGATATCATGCAGTACATGAAAGGATTTAGGATGCATTGCAACACTCCATGGCACCAGGTTGATCATATCCTTTTTCCAATTAATTTGCCAGAAAGTTGGCATTGGATATTGGGGTGTGTGTCATTCCACAAGAGGTGTTTTTACGTATATGACTCGCTACGTAGTCGAAAGTACAAAAAAGCTATTCAAAAGGTGGCAGAGGCTTATGCTGTGTTGATCCCCCTATTTCTAGTTAGTATTGAATTTTATAACCAAAGAAGTGACATTGTAGTAGAAAATGGTCTGCACATGGGAAAGAATTTGACTGATCCTTTTGATATTGAACTGATTACAAATCTGCCAACACAGCACAATTCGTAAGAATACTTACTTTATTTTTTTACTTTCTTTTCCTCGTTTATATTAACATTTTCATTTCTAATTGATTTTTATATTCTATTCATTTATTTTATTTCAGAGATTGTGGAGTATATGTTGCTTGCTTTGCTGAGTATATTATTAAAGATCTTCCAATCCCTGTTGCCAATTTTGATGTGGATGGTCTTCGAGCTAGGTTTGGTATACTGTTGTGGCACTATGGGAGGAACAAGCAGTTGAATGGCGAATCAAGTGAATCTGAGGCTCCAATGGCACCTAAAAAGACTCGTGGAAAGAAACGCAAGAAGTAGTATAGGTGTTTTTTTTGTTTTAGTTAATCGTATCATGAAAATGTTGCAAGATTTTAATAGTTTTTGGTGAAGTGTGGTTATATTAGTAGTTAATGACCTTCTGCAAGTGAAAATTAGGGGCAGATGAAGCGAAGTTAAATGATATGCTTTCAAATGTGCTGATGCTCTAAGCTTTAATGTCCATCTGTAGTTTTAGTATAGATGGTGTATTAGTGCAATACAATTATATACCAATCAGGTATACTAATATACCATTTGGGTATCACGTTGTATTTGACTCACCTTTTTCCTGCAGCAACTAGATGTAAGTGCTGGCATGAGTTGCAAAGCGTGCGCATTTTGGGTATCACGTTTTATCTGGCGCACCATTTGTATTTCTGTGCATATTTTGTTTTAGCCATATTAGTGCAATACCACTATATACCAGCAAGGTATACAAATATAATTATTTGGGTATCACCTTGTATTAGTGTACCTGATGATGTACAATAACTGCATATAAATGGCTTCCAATTTGTTATACTTCAATACAGACATGAGCTGCAAAGCGTGCCCATTTTGTTAACAAAGTATGTGCAAATGTTGCATTTGCAGCACCACTTCTATTTCTGCACATATTTTGATACTAATAAGATATACAAATATACCAATAAGGTATACAGATATACCACTTGGGTATCACATATATATTTTAGCATCTTTTTTTCTTGAAGCAAGTAGATGTAAATGCATCCCACTTTTATATACTAAAATAGAAAACAAACAGATTCTTATTGAAAATACAAGTAGCCATATAAAATTGTTGCCAAAAAGTAATTTCGCAAAGAATCATCATACCAAATATATGTCTAATGCAAGAAATGCATTTTATTTCTTTGCAATTCAAATGCTATGATTCTACGATATATGAGTTCTATCAAAACATTGAAGCATTATATCAATCTCTCTTTGGAATATTTCGGCATGTTCTTCGGTTGTGTCCTTTTCTCCCGCATAGTGAACATGTAACTGTATTTCCTTCCCAACCTCCTATGCCTCTCTTCTTTTTAGGTCTTCCTGGTTTGATTTGTCCTTTTGGTGGCAGTACCACCTGCGAAGAGACATGTTCTGGAATTTGCCACGTTGTTTCATCAGGCAATGGATTTACCGGTACCTCATATGTTTTCAGCAAGTAGTCTATGCTGTAGTAATTTGAGCAATACTTGTATGAATCCATATGGAATTTTTGTATAACTGCCATTGCATGTGGACATGGAATATCGTCTAGCTGAAACCTCCCACAAGTGCATTTTCTTTCATGTAGGCGCACCACATTTCTTGTTTGGCCATCAATTACTAAATGTAATAATTCAGTTGATGGCAACACCTAGTATAATTTTAATTAAGAAAAGTCATTAGCTATATGAAGTAATAGTATTTTTTAAATAACAATATTCAGTTGTTTAGTGCACTCACTAAGGTAAAAAAGTAAAAATACACTACATGCAGTGTTTTTATGATTTTGAAAATGCATACCGTCATCGTCTGTGATAAGATGGTATTATCTGTCAATATTTTTTCATACTTTGCACCAATCTTCATAAATGATTCCATTGCATCCTTCCTATTGGTGTAATTCCATTTTTGAATCAATGTTGCCATAAAGTCAAGCAAATTCACAACTGGGAGGTCTCTTGCGTGCTTGTTTGCTGCATTTACTGATTCCGCAATATTCGATGTCATGGTCATGGTTCTATTTGCCTTGGAATGCGCCCGGGACCATTTATCATATCCAACATCCATCAGGTATGTTTTCACTCTGCTATCAATAGCTTCTAACTCTGCCATATGCCTATTGAATTCTTCAACAGTGTATGCTCTTGCTAACGCAAAATATACTTCTTTGATTAGTTTTTGGCTCTTCCTGAAGTTTGTCTTTATGTTGTTCCATAGATGGAACATACATGCACAATGAGGGACTTCTGGATAGACAATTGAAGTTGCTTTCCATATAGCATCATGCCTGTCTGATACAATGCACATTCCCTCTCTTTGTCCATAGGTTTCTCTGAACTGCACGAAGAACCATTCCCACGATGCATCATTTTCCGAATCAACAATTGCATATGCGAGGGGTAGAATTTGTCCTGTAAACCCAAAGAACAAAATATCAATTACAACACACTATATTAATTTAGCATCGCATATAGTAGTCTAGTTATAGGTAGGTGCAGGTGTGTAGCAAAACAACTATATACTCTGTTGGTATACTTGTATACCATACAGGTATCATATAATATTTGATGCAGGTGTATAGCAAAACAACTATATCCTCTGTTGGTATACTTGTATACCAGATCTTCTGCTGATGTTCTTTTATCCCAGGTTGGGACAGATTTATTTGAACCCGAGGTGCTGTGGGGAAATTATGCGCAGAATGCATTAACGAGAGAGGTTAATTCTGTTGCAACTACAGTGGAAGAGGCGTTTGCGACACCTAATGTTAGCAATAATCGCTCGATGGCGAATCTTGACTTCCTTAACAATGACTACCCTGGAGATGCTGCTTTGTCTGCTGGTTCTGGTGGAATGCAGGTCCCCTACTTACTAAATGTTGAAGACTCAAGCGCTTATATCACTGTAGGCAGTGATTCTGGTTTTATAACTGGAATAAAACTAAGGACTCTACTCAAGCAGAATCAACCTGATGACTAGCAGTTTGGATCTGGAATGCAAGGAACTTCTCATAGAATAATACGTTTCCAAATGAAACTTCAATCTGGAAGTGTTCATTGTCGTGTGCCTATTGATTCTGATAAGGGTGGAGCAAATTACAAAGGACTGTTAACTGTGTCTGAGGTAATTCTCCCCAATCCCTCACACACAAAAGAAAAGAAAAAAAATCAAAAAGGTGACAACATTGAAATATATTATAATTGGCATGTGCAGAGTGATAAATTCTCCATTGAAGACAGTTCTACTGCCGGAGCTACTATCTCCAGTGATGAGACACAAGATACTATGTGCAAACAATTTAAAGGGTATGGTCGAGTCGCTGAAGACTTGAGTGCAAATGCGAAAGATATATACCATACTAGTATCATATAATATTTGATGCATATGTGTAGCAAAATAACTATATACTATGTTGGTATACTTGTATACCATACTGGAATCATATAATATTTGAAAATATTTTTTGTTTCTTTAACTGAATGTAATTGGATTGTATTCTTACCCTCTGCGACTTGCGTGGAAGCTGTGAGTATGGTCCCTCTATATGTTGACTTTAAAAAACTTCCATCAACTACAACTGTTGGCCTACAATAGACTCATCCTCTAATCGATGCATATATAGCTATGAATGTATACAAGAAGCTCCCATCTCCTTCAGTGTGTAGTCGTGTCACTGATCCTGGGTTAGCGTACTCTAACATATAAAGATATGTTGGCATTTTCTTGTATGACTCACTTGGTGATCGTTTTAATAATTGCATTGCTTTTTCTTTTGATCTCCATGCTTGCATGTAGCTCAAGTCCATACCATATGCTTTTTGAATGTCTCTTTGGATATCTGTTGGTGTATATATGGTTTTCGGGTCAACAAGTTTATCTTGTACCACAGCTGCAACAAAAGCTGAGACAGCTTGCTTTTGTGAACAAAATCTCTTATCAGTTAAACAACTGTGGACAGAATTGAAATCCGTCACTTTGAAAAGATTTGATGCTCGTAGGCTTGATGCTTTAAGTCTCCAAGTGCATCTTTCATCCACGCATTCAAGGATATATCTGTTTATAATACAAATACAGTTATGTATCATGTATTATTGATAAAAAAACACACAAAAATCCACACAATTATATATTCACATGGTATACTCTGTTGGTATACTTATATCCATACAAAATTTTAATTCTGATTGATGAAAAAAGTGAGGATCCCATGGCTCTAGTATCAGAGTTTGAATATGCCCACGCATTTTACCAGGTTGATGATGAACCCATTACCAATAATATACGGTCTTTTTTGTGGGACCAGGTTCCAACAAATAACTTAATGACAATGTACTATATTTTTTTAGTTAAGCCTAGTATTATAAAATTATTTTCATTTAAGCTACCCTTGTTTGCATTGTGCTCTCAGTTATAAATAAATGAAAGAAGTGTTGGTCGTACTTGCACTTGTGCTTATTTTTATCTTTATTCCTTGTGTATCTTTCGATTCGGTTTCAACTCCTCAGTCACAAATCTCTTGACTCAGTTTTAACTACTCCAGGTTAGAAAGACCCTTCTCTATCTTTAGCAGAACATATGTCAGTAAGTTAAATGTAAAAGGGAAACATGTAATTTTCACTCATCCCAGACAAAAGAAAAAAATATCTAACCATTTAAAGATGATACTTTTGTTTAAGCACTCCACATCCATGTTTCGCCATTCTTCTTTTAATGTACGTTTCTGATAACTAAAATGATTCTATACTCACATAGTATATTGATTTAGCATTCATATATACTATATTGGTATTATGTTTTATTGATAATAAATAAAATAGACAAACCAATACAGTTATATACTCGCATAGTATACTGATATATTATATTTGTATACTATAGCTGTATTACTGATAAAAAACACACATAAACCAATACAATTCCATACTCGCATAGTTTACTGATTTAGCATACGTATATACTATATAGGTATCACATAGTTTTTTACTTGAAAACATGCAGACGAACCTTCTTGGACATGACTTATGAACCCGATATTGGCATTTTTCCCTTACGGCATACTGTTTTACAACGAGAGCCAGCAGGTTCTTGTCTTTGTAAATTTGTCCCTTTTCAACATTTTGATGAAATTGATCAGTTATGATGTTTGTATCATCAAGTTCTAAAATGGCGTCATCTCCTTCTTACACATCAAACGTAGTAATCATATCAGTGCTTCCAAATTCTGCAATTTCTGATGAAATTGGAGCAACATCAAAACTGGAGGTGCTTGCAGCTATAATGTTTTTAGCAAACGACACACACAGGGGAAATTTTGTCATCCCTGCACTTGATATTTTCAATTCTATGTAAACGCTCACACTCATATCGCTGCAAATCGTAATTGGTGGATATCCTTGAGCAATACAATACTGAATTACTAATGTTTTACTGCCCTTTTGCAGCTGCTTTGAAATTTCTCTGACAAGTTGTTCAAACTTCTAATACGTCTTTATTAAAATTGCATCCACATGAAAATTTATGAAATTGTTGTTATCATCCCATTCTCCACTATGTTGGAGCAGAATTGGAAGACTTTCCATGATTCTAAAGTTAAAATCACTTCTATGTCCAAATTGAATCTCAACAATTCAAAATTTCAACAGTGTTCTTTCAATAAAACAACAGCAAAATCAAACCTCTAGATCTCCATATCTCCAAACCTAGATTAGAATCTTCAGCTAAAATTCAGAAGTTTAGCTCCGAAATCAAAATCAAATCAACAGCGAAATCAAAATCTGAAGAGAACAGCGAAATCAAAATCTGAAGAGAAAAGCGAAATTAAAATCTGAATAGCATCTTCGATCTATTTTTTCACACTTACTGCTCTTCAATCGATGGAAATCTCAGTTTTGTGCTCTAATTTTTTGAATTTTTGAGGAGCTTGTGCAATTTTCGTATGTTTGCTTCTGCGTTTCTATACGTAGGGCAGCGTGGATATTATTTTGGCAGCTTATTTATTAAATGGGTAGGAGTTGTAATTATTTAGTAGGTAGAATTGTTTAATGGGTAGGGTAGGGTAAATAGTTTCACTTTTATGGGTAGTTCTGTCTTTAACCCTAAGTAAAGTGATGAAAATCCGAAAATGAGATTTTATACTTCGCATTTTTGTATGTTAAAGTGTCATCGTACGTTAAAGCTTCGTCGTAAGATCAATCGACATAAATTTGGGAATGAGATTTATTTTGGATGATAAGTATTATGCTATTTATAACAAGCGATCAATAAGTGTTATGAAGGATAAAGGGGTACACGAATTAAAGAAAAGGAGTTTTATTGATAGTGGCCAATTTGAAATAAAATACGGGTCGAACGATAATACCCTATAATTATGAACTAGTACCATGCAAGGTACCATAGGACCATGGTAGTATAAAATATAAAATATATATTAAGTATTTTAAAAATAAATAGAATTTTAAGTAATTTTTGATAATTTTTAAATTATACGGGTAATTGGTTAATTACCGGGTAACGGGACATTACTCTGTTAACTATAAGTGGATTAAAAAAATTAATAAAATAATCCACCCCTATTCCCCAAGTGGCAGTGTGCCACCCTTCAACATATGACTCGTAGTCATATGTGTTAGCATGATAAAGCAACGTGTAAAGTTGAATTAGTCATTTAAGTAGAAAGACTTATCGACTTAAGATAAGTCTTGAATGATATGACATTTAAGATCCCTTGTAGACTTTCTGAAAGTAGGAAAACGGGAGTCAGAAGCTTCAATTCAATAACTTAAAAACAGAAGCCTCAACAAAGTTTCAAAAAACGTTGGAGTCAAGTGTGGGTTTAAAATCATTCTTTAGTTCAAAAGCAAGAAACAGAAACGTTTTCTGTCAAAATCTCAAGGAACCAAAATTATTATATTTCGTTCCAAACTTTTTAGAACCAGAAACAAGTTTTCGTGCATGAATTTCTAAGGAGCAGAGGCAAATTTCGTTCAAATAATTCAAGAGACATGTATGTTAAGGCACTTCCTTCGTTCTTTTGACATGATCTAATGTGAAATGAATATGCTATTTCATAATGAATCTACTCCTAGCAACTAAGGTTGTTCATATTGTTTTTCCATACAAAGTTATTCTAAGAAAGTATGTATGATCCGTAAGTCCTAGTGAAGTTCATATTGAGGGTATGTATGTCCAAAATGTTCTTAAGTTACTCTAAAAGGTTTAGAACGTGATTCTATGAGTCGAGCGTGAATTATATATATGTATCTATTTTACTCTACCGAGCCGCGCTATAGTCGGTTGGGTATGGCATCTATTATGCAACCACTGATTTACCGAGCTCCACGTGGCCGGGTATGATTCTACCGAGCCTTATGATGGCCGGGTTCATTTTTACCGAGTCCTCTTTGAGGCCGGGTACAATATAATGATGATGATGCCCACAGAGGCGTATGTTTTTAAAAGTTTATGCATATATATGTATTATGTATTTCATGTCAGTAGCCCCCAAAGGCACTCAGATGTTACAGGTTGTATCTCTTCTATCTCTCTTTACATTATTGTTCTCGTTTATGCTTTCCTGCCTTAAATACTCGGTACTTTATTTGTACTGACGTCCCTTTTGCCTAGGGATGCTGCGTTTCATGCCCGCAGGTCCCGATAGCAGGTCGAGAGCCCTCCAAGTAGGTTATCAGCTCAGCGGAAGATGTTGTTGCGCTCCATTTGCTTCGGAGTTGCTTGTTTGGTTAGCATTATTTAGACGTGTATTGTTTGGTATGGCGGGATTCTATCCTGACCTTTATGACATTTATGTACTCTTAGAGGCTTGTAGACATATGTCGTATACGTGAAAGATTGTAGGCCTTGTCGGCCTATGTTTTGAGTTTATAAATGATTATAGTTACCAATTAGCCTCGTATGTCACGTGTATATGGTAATGTAATAAGAAAGATACGTTATGTTGGTACTCGATTGAGTAAGGTATCGGGTGCCTGTCACGGCCCATCGGTTTGGATCGTGACAAAAGTGGTATCAGAGCAGTTCTGTCCTAGGGAGTCTACAAGTTGTGTCTAGTAGAGTCTTGTTTATGGGTGTGTCGTGCACCATATTTATAAGCAGGAGGCTACAGGGAATTTAGGATTGTCAGTCTTTCTTCTTACTCTAGATCGTGTGGTAGAGCTCACTTATAAGAATTCAAATTCTAATTTTTTTTATTTGTAATAAAACGATACCTAGATCTGGAATGAAGGTTGGAAATAGAGATAGTTGTGGACGAGCTGAGTCAGAGGAAGTGGATTTTTTGTATGATGCCTACGATAGGTAAATATGAGGTCTTTAGCAAATCATGGGTATACTGAAAGGTGTAAGCCTCTTGATAACAAGCCTTAAGGCAAGAAAGCCTATCCACCTTTATGGTGAAAGAAAATGAAAGATTAAGAAGATAAATACAAGTTTCAACAAGCAAAAGAAGCAAGATAAATAATGGTACGAGCAGCCCAGTTAACAAAGGTTAACAATGTTTATAATTCAGGCAGAGGCACATAAGCTTTTTGATAAAGGTATATACAATTTGTCGCACCCATTCCAAATATGCCCTATGGGGGTTAATAGAAGTAGTATAAGGAGATAGGATGGATGAATTGTTTGTGTCAGTTGACATTTTTGAAGGATATTGCAAATGTGCTAATCTTTATGAGACACCTAGATGATGCACTCTAAAATAGTGTAGCCAGATATGAGTACTACAAAGACATGCACTATAAGTCTTGAAGAGATAAATATTACCTTAGTGTGACTCGCGTCCCTAGTAAAGCAAGAATGTTAAGCAATTTGAAAATCCATTGGATGGATCAAAGGGAAGCTAAAAGCAAAAGAATATCTTGTTCGAGTTTTTAGAATAAAGTGATAGGCATACATATTAGCGTAAAATAAGAAAAGAGTTAATGAAGCATTATGAGTAAGATATGAAAACATGGATGACAACGGTAGATCAAAATATGACAATATTACAAGATCTATAGTCAAGTGAATAAAGAAACGAGAGGTGACAGGACTTAGGACAACAAACGAGTATAGGCCATACAGTCATGTCCTCATTTCGAGAAATAAGTTCGCAACTCTAGCGTGATTACCAAGAGGAAAAGTTAGACCCCAGAATAATAGAACCAGTATGGATTGGTGAACATGATAAACCAAATATGAATAAGGAACTGAGTGATTTGATGATAGTCAGCATCATGAGAATTGTAGATTGCATTCCGACAATAATAGAATGGACAATAGAAGAAGATCCATGATAAATTCAGAGAATGTTCATTCAGGGAGACGTTTCCCTAAAGCAAGCAATGTGAGCAAAGTTAAGCTTAAGAGACTGTGTGTGCCAGTTACACTAAGTGTCACCATCGCGAGTGAGAGATTTT
Source organism: Nicotiana glauca (assembly GCA_026770625.1). Classification (NCBI taxonomy): domain Eukaryota; kingdom Viridiplantae; phylum Streptophyta; class Magnoliopsida; order Solanales; family Solanaceae; genus Nicotiana; species Nicotiana glauca. The sequence continues at coordinate 96,719 of MU702661.1, read as the reverse complement.
GTTATCTTTGGTACAAAAGGATTACTGCACATAGGAGTTGGGGAAGTTAAAATGCTATTATATGACTGTTATAGAAATAAAAGAGAGTGCCACTAGGAAGACAGTCAAAATATCAGTCTAGAAGCAACCCCACAAGCACAAGGGTATGAAGATAAGTAACTACGGATAAGTATAGGCAAGGAAGGACAGCAGAAGGTCCGTCAAGTATACGCGCATCTTTACAAGAGTCAAAGGATCCTCCCTAAGTACTATAGTAAAGGACTAGCTGAGGAAATGAGGAAGAAGAAGTCAACCTAAGCATAGTCACCTAATGAAGAAATAGTCATGTAAAAGCAGTCTCACAACAAAAAAATTTGTATGCCCTCCAAAATAAAGCGGCACCTACCGTGGCTAATGAACAGGGAGAAAGATGGAAGGTAATATTCGAGACTATATGAGTTGCACAAAAAAATTCTGGCATGTGCAGGATCTAGGATAAGTTAAGTATGTATGCAACAAGGGGCAGAAAGACCAGAAAAAGTAATTTTATACGTTTAAAGAAAGTTAAGATGGAAAAAAGAATTATTCGACCAATAATCCAGGGTTAGTGCGTTATAGATACACCCAAGATTTTGGAGCATTATATTTGTTGACAATCATACAAACATAGAAGACTCCAGTATAAGTTAAAAAAAAAAAGAATTCAGCCCAGGGCATTGACAAAGGATTGAATTGTATGAAGATTGTATCATGGATATTCCATAACAACCATGAAAGGCTAAGGTATTAACCGATACCATGAGCCACAGATTGAAAGATAGCTTAAGCCTACATAAAGGTTGATTAGAAGGAAGAGGAAGCTAAAGAATTACATCACCCAAGTAAATCAAAAGTATGATTATTGGACCTATAAAAAATTATAGAAGTTGTGCTTGAGAACATAACAAAATCACTCTTAATATCATATGTTCAAGATAAATAACATAACAACCATAATCTATAATGGCTCTACAAGAAAGCCAGTTAGAAGAAGTACCATCCTCATAAAAAGTCAGTACAAAGCTCTCATCGCATTGTGTATGTAGTAGAAGTGCGAGTATTATAATAGAGTTTCAAGTTATGGACGTGAATTACACCTAGGTGGAAGGGAGGTCAGGAAAGTGATAGAAGATACAATGCAAAATTTTAAGGTAAATAAGGTAAAGGTAAACGACGTATGAAATACTTAAATATAGAAGGTTGTGAATAGTCCGTACTGTAGATATAAGGCCCCTCGGGCTACCTCACAATCACTTGTAATCAGCCCCTAGGGCATAACGTGAATAGAGAACTACCCCTCGGGCAAACATGGATCAAGAATAGCCCCTGGAGCAACAACGTGAAACAACAACAGCCCCTCAGGCTAACATCATATCACTCACACTGGGTACCCACGCTTACTGGGGTTGTACAGACTTTGAGAGAGGCCCTTTATGGCCCAAGCGCAATAATAATCCATCTCGTAGTGCAATCAATATATCATCACTCGGGGTACCAGCGCTCACTGGGGGTGTATAAACTGTAGAGGGGCCCCTTACGGCCCAAGTGCAATATAAAGCCATCTCGTGGCATAATCAAACAAGCTCTCGGCCTCACATCAAGCCACTTTGTGGTGTACAACTCATTCCCTCGACCTCAAAAACATGAACCGGCACAATACCGCTGTGGCGCACAGCCCGATCCCATGATAACCTCACAACACAGGCCCTCGGCCCTACTTAGTCAGAAATCTCTAAAAGTCACTCGGGCACAGTAAAATATGACGCCTAGCCCAAAATATTATTTAAGATGTCAAAATAGAGTAAACATGGCTGAGTTATGAAAATAGTAGCATATAGCATGACTAAGTACAAATATAAAGTCAAAACAGTGAGGAATAGTAGTAAAAATCCCCTAAGGGTCCAAAACAATTGGCACGAGGCCCAAATATGGAATTCAACCGAAAATATGGTAATACTTTCCAAAATACAATGATATCAAATAGTTTTCAATCAAATACGCGACTTAACAGTCGCACGGGACGGACCAAGTCACAATCCCCAACAGTGCACGGCCCCACACTCGTCATCTAGTGTGTGCATCACCCCAAAGTAGCACAACTATGTGAAATCCGGGATTTCATACTCTTAGGACAAATATTTACAATCATTACTTAACTCAATTCGGTCCAACCTCTAGCCTGCGATGCATTTTCCTCTCGACTCGGCCTCCGAATGCTTCAAATCTAGCCAAAATCAGATTCATACCATCAAAATATGCTAAGGGAACAAAGCCCATTCGAAAATATCCAATATATCCCAAAAATCCTGAAATTGGCCAAATCCGGCACTCGGGCCCACGTCTCGGAATCCGATAAAAATTACAAAACTGGAAAATCCATTCGCTCACCGATCAACCCATATCAAATTCACCAAAATCCGACATCAAATGGCCATCCAAATCCCCAAAAATCAAACTCTCCAAACCTTCCTCCATTTTTTTCAATTTTCACCCCAACTTCCCAAATTAAAAGATAAGAATCTAGACATAATTATGAGATTTAATCAAATTTGAGTGAAGAACACTTACTCCTATCAATCCTCTGAAAATCCCATCAAAAATCGCCTCAATCCGAGCTCCATAGCTCCAAATATGCAAAATTGGCCGAAATACTCGAAATAGAGTACTTTATAATCTGCTCAGGCATTTACCCTATGCTTTCACGGACGAACTAATGCGACGCGAAGCAAAAAATTTTCTATCCCTTCTTTTACCCTATGCAATCGCGGCCATTCCCGCGCGATCGCGTAAAATAAATTTTTCCAACAACCTTCTCCAATTCTTTCAGACAACCTCTAGTATAATGATCATACCTTTTTGTACAAAACTCCAAATTATAATTGGTTTAAATTTATAAAAAGTAGACATCAAGGGATACAACTTTTATTTGATCATCTTCAAATTCCTTATAAATTCCCCTGTATCATCTCTGTTGTAGCCCATGATATCTACTTTTCAATGCAACAAAGATTTTACACTATGCGATCGCAGGGAGACTTACGCGATCGCATAGCACAACTCTATTTTTTCAAATTTTCTCTATGCTAACACGGCCGGATCTATGCTAACACATCGTTTACCCCTGATGCCAAAAATCAGCAACTAGAAATCGCTTAGAAATGGTCCGAAACCACCCCGAAACTCACCCGAGGCCCCCGGGACCTCAACCAAACATGACAACACATCCCATAACATCATTAAAACTTTTTTCAACCTTCGGAATGCTCAAAAAAATATTAGAACATCGAATCACCCTCGGATTCAAGCCTAAGAATTCCAAAACTTCCGAAACTCAAATTCGATCAAAAAGTCTGTCAAACCTCGTCTGAATGACCTGAAATTTTGTACACATATCACAAATGACACAATGGACCTACTCCAATTTTCAAAATTCTATTCTTACCCCGATATCAAAATTTCCACTGTCAATCGAAAAATGCCAAATTTTCAATTCTCCAATTCAAGCCTAAATCTACCACGGACCTCCAAAATACATTTCGGATGCTCCCCCCAAGTCCAAAATTATATAACGGAGCTAACCAAATCATAAAAATTCAAATCCAAGATCGGATACTAAAAAGTCAAAAATTGATCAAACCTTTTAAATTTAAAGATTCAAATTGAGAATTCTTCTTCAAATCTATTCCGATTATCTTGAAAACCAAATTCGGCCATTTACATAAGTCATAATATAACACACGGGGCTAGTCATGCACGAGAATTAGCGAGCAAAATACAAAATCTCAAAACGACCGGTCTGGTCGTTACAGTTGGTGTCAAGCATATTCGTTGTGAGCACGTAATTTTTGCTCTATATGGATTACTCCTATAAAATTTAAGAAAATAAAATTTTCTATTATTTGCAATTTTATAGAATTTTTTGAGAATTTGTGCTAATTGTTTGCATTTGTATACATATTTAATTTCCATTAAAAATAAAAAATACCAAAATACCCTGCTTTACATTTAGGATTTATTTTTACATTTTTAGGTTAATTAGTAAACTATTTGTTTTATAAGAAAAATAAAAATCTCAAAAATTGGCTTACTTTTACATTTTTATCCTTTTAATGTTAAATTAGTAATTTTTTCCTCTTAATTTAGGAGTAATTAACTTTCGTAAATGTCTTAGTAGATAATTAGATTAATTTGGTAAATTAATTTAATTTAAGAGTTTAGTCTATGCTTTTAATTAACTTTAAAAAGGAAAAGAAAAAACAATTGAAACAAAAAACAAAAGAAAGTGAATGGAATTTGATTTTAAAACTCGGATTGAGCCAATCTAGTTGAGCCCAATTCTCCACCCAAATGAGCTCGAAACCCAGGCCCAATTCTCCATAACCCGTCTGGTTTCTATGATTAGCTAAACGACCCTATTTCTCTCGTCACCCATCATAACCATTGGATCATTGTGATCTAGCAGCTCCGAACTGGACTTGGACTCGGTGTATAATTGGCCTAAACAATTCACACCCCCATTCGGACCCTTCCCATTTATCATCACCCTCGTCTTTAACACAAGAACTCTAGAGCTACCATAAATTTCCCCACTATCTCTACCGGCGACGTAGCCCCAATCTGCCGCAAAATTACACCCTAGAATCCTTGTAACCTCCTATCTTACAATACCCAAACCGTGTCCCTCAAATCCCTCTCAATCTTCTCGAATTTTAGATCTAAATCAACACCCCGAAACCTTAAAACCCTAAAACCCTAAATTTACCCTGACTTAAGATAAGTGGCGTGCAAAGTTAAGAGTCAAGCCTTCAAGTCCCAGTTTTGATTTAATGTGAAATTGATGTTGGTCATTCATTATTGACAAAGAACATGCGACTAACATTAGTTTTAGGTTTAAATCAAAGCAGCCGGAGTTTCTTCAAGTTAGTCACTAGTTATTTTCTCTTGTTTTTTCCTCTACCCATTTCTGTGATTCTCCTTCTATTTTCTTTTCTTTTCTTCCACCTTTCTTTAATCAGTTTCTTCATGTTCCTCTTCTTCTGACCGAAAAAAATTAATGAAGGAATAATCTCTAGACCTAGCCAATGCTTCACCCTTTCTCTTTGGTTTTCTATTTTTTTGTTTTTGACTCGGTTGTTTTCTGATTTCTTCTTTCAATTTCAAACAATCAGTTCATCTGAATTTGATTTTTTTATTTATTTGCCCTGATTAGTTGCTATTATCTAGTTTGTTCGAATTAGTTAATTATCGATGCATTTTCAACATGTTTTAGTTCACAGTCATCACAATTTGTTTTTAATTAATTTAGTCTCGTTTGTTAATTGAAATCAGTATGTCTTAAGGCTACTACTCAGATTCTAATGCCTATGTCTTTCTTTTGGGTTGATTGGTCTAGCCTTGTTGGGCCATACAAGCCCAAGGTTTTTTTTGGTTTGGGTCTGACTCATGTTGATCTTCTGAATGTAAATTGCAAGGGGTAAAGGGTTAATTACGGTATTTTGAAACTCGGAAAAATTTTCTGTTAGTATAGAAGCTTCTAGAGGATAAGGTTGGGCTGATTGGTTAAGATGAGGGAATTTTCAAATATTTTAATTATAAGGTGTAAAATGACCATGAACTCAAGGGGTAAAAAGGGAAATGGTCATTTAGGTGTGATGACCCGACCCTTTGTCTCATGTGTTGTTGCTCCGTTTCCCCCATTTTATGCTTCTTCAAGTTTCGTTATCGGTGTGTGGTGTGTTAGAGTTGATTTGGATTGGTTTTGATAAGAAATGAGACACTTAGTCACTTTAAGGAAAGCTTAAGTTGGAAAAGTCAATAGAATGTTGACTATTGAGTTAGAGGGATCGGATGTGATTTCTGTTGATTCTATTAGCTTCGGGAGGTGAATTGTGACTCAGGAGCGCGATCAGAATTGATTTTGGAGGCCCGGTGTAGAATTAGGCTTGAATTGGCGAAGTTAGTATTTTGGCGAATTCCGGTTGATGGGTGGGATTTTGATCCAAAGGTCTAAATGGAATTTTGAGAGTTGTTGTAGCTTCGTTGGGTGATTTTGGATATGTGTGCAAATTTTCAGGTCATTTGAACATCGTTGTGTTGGGTTTTTGATCGAATGCGCATTTCGGAAGTTTTGAAGAAACTTAGGCTTGAATCCGATGTGAATTGATAGTTTTAGCGTTGTTTGATGTTTTTGGATAATTGGAACAAGTTCATATGATGTTTTGGGATATGTTGGTGTTTTTGGTTGAGGTCCCCGGGGCGTCGAGGTGAATCCGGATGGACAACGGGAAGAAAATTGGACTTGTGGGTTGCTGAAGGTTGCTGATATCTGGTGTTTTCGCACCTGCGATTTTCGAACCGCAGGTGCGGTATTGCGGAAGCGGATGGGCAGGCGCAAAAGCAGAATTCGAGCTCAGGGCTGGTTCCGCATAAGCTGAAGCCTTGACCGCTGGAACGGTATCGCAGGTGCGAGTTTTGGACCGCAGAAGCGGTCATGCCCCTTAAGTGAAAGTCCGCAGAAGCGGTTGTGTGGCCGCAGAAGCAAAAGTTGTTGTGGACAGAAGGGTTTTAAATGTCATAATTCATCCGCGGGCAAAGGGTAGTTTCCACCATTGTTTAACGACTTGGAGAGCTTTGGGCGAGAATTTTCGAGGGTTTTGACTGAGAATCGATTGGAGGTAAGTTCCTTGGCCTAATTATTCAAAATTATGTTAGATTTAACATGGAAATTGGTTGAAATTCATTAAAAAGGGGTAAAGCTAGGGCTTGAATTTTGATAATTCAAATTGGGATTTGATAGGTCATTTGAGCTTGGATTTGGGAGTTCTTGGTATGTATGGACTCGTGACAAGACCAGAAATCCGATAATGTAAGTTTTGTAATTTTTCAAGAAGCGGGTCTTGGGCTCTGGTTTTGCAAGTTTCGAAATTTTTGCTTTTTGTCGATCGTTTTCGATTGGGTATTATTTCTGTAGCATATTGTGATGTATTTGCTCTGATTTTAGTTAGATCCGACACGCGAGGAAGCCGAATTGAGGGGCAAAGGCATCGCGAGCTTGATTTTTCGCCGGTTCGAGGTGAGTAATACTTGTAAATGATATCCTGAGGGTTTGAAACCCCGGATTTGCACATCATAGTGCTGTATTGAGGTGACTTGCATGTCGGATAACGGGCGTGGGGTAGAGCACCATTGGGGATCGTGACTTGTTCCGTCCCGCTTAATGAAATAACTACCTAATTGATTGAAGCTAGTTGACATCCTTATAAAAATGAATTAATTTTCGTAATTGGGCTACGTGCCAACTGATTGAATCCTTTAGGGATTATTATCATTGTTTCCATGATACTTGGCATGATAAATGATTTCAGTCCTGAGATAAACACTGTTTTGAAATGTCCAGACATACTTCTAAGGTTTTAAAACTTAAACTACATTTTCTGACGTTTGGAGCAGAGAACTATTTCTTGACATCGCCCTAGTGGCTCATATGCATGTTCCGGACTGAGGATAGATCGGGCAGCATGCTGCAGCGGTGTGACATTGATATTGAGCTTGGGCTGTAGGAGCTCCTCCAGAGTTTGAACCCTCACAGTGAGCGCGGGTACCCAAATGGATCGGGCTGCGCTCCACAGCGGTCATGAGAATTGCATTGCATTCATGCATTGGTTCCTGTTTGTGCTACGTGGCATGACATTCAGCACTCTCATATCATTGGCATTCATGCTATTTCTTTCACTGTTACCAGATACCCTGGTGTTATTTGTTAATGGAGTGGTGTGCCCGAGGTGGTGACTTATGTGCGGACTTGCACTATCTAATTATGCATTCAATTGCTTGACTGTTGGGAAAAGGATATTTTCAAAAGAGGTTTTTAACTAAGCCAGATATTTTCTAAAGGATTTTCACGAAATTACTGTTTTCACAAGGGTCGTACTGTCCTATATAGCATGATGGAGTGCTTTACGAGTTTTCTTACCGCTCAGTTATTATTTACTCTTATTGCTCATTGAGTTGGAGTACTCACTTTACTCTCTGCACCTTGCGTGCAGCTGCATGTATTGTTCACCCGGTAGCGGGTTTTGAGCTGATTGAAGGTATCACTGTTGTAGCGGAGTAAGGTGACCGCCAGCGTCCGCGGCACCTGATTTTCCCTTCTTTGATTTTAAATTTGATCCATGTAAATTACAGACTCTGTAGTTGTGTTCAGGCTTCTTTAGATGCTCGTGACTTGTGACACCCCGGTCGGGCAGTGTTGGGTGGTAAATATCGGTCATTAATGCCATTAAGTCGTATTATTCATTCATTCATGTTTGTTAACTGTTAAAAAGGGGCATTGTTGTTCTGTTGGCTAGCCTTGTCTTCACGAGAGGCGCCATCACGACCAGGTTTGGGAATTGGGTTGTAAAAAGTTGGTATCAGAGCCTAGGTTACCAGGTCTCACGAGTCATGAGCAGGTTTAGTAGAGTCTCGCGAATCGGTACAGAGACGTCTGTATTTATCCTCGAGAGGCTGCATAACCTTAAGGAAAACTTCACTTTCTTGGAATTCTTATCGTGCGTACTTGATTCAGCTTGAGATATAACTCTTGAAATTCCTTCCACACGTCTGTATGAGCACATGAGCACTCAGTATTGTATGTGCCTTGATGGCTTGTGATTCCCTGATCAAGGGGCGAAATTGATCCCGTGAGTTTGATGTTGGGCCAATCTGGAGGACTTGAGGCCGGATCTTGCCTATGGCTTGACCATTGAGGTGTTGATCGTGTGAGCAAGTGTTTTGAACTTATATGTTCAGTATTGTCCTTATTAGCCGTAATGACGGTTGGATATCCATGTGATGAGTATGTTAGTGCTGCGAAATGTATCTATGTGACTTGGTAGTGACGAAGAAGTTTGCTGGATAGTAGGTGAACTGTTAAGTGTTCGATTCCTATTGTGATTCGATGTGTAGCCCGAGTTATAGGGCGCGTGAAGAATACTTTCGTGTCTCCTAGTTGGTAAGTGAAGTACATTACATGTGGCGATATGAGTTCAGACTCAGGAATACTTAATGGCTGTGTTATGTGTATGATGGTGAAAGGTGTGCTGAAATACTAAATTGAGGCGAAGCAGGTGGGATATCTCCTACGGAGTGTCCTTAAGGGGTACGATTCTAATGTATATTGTTAGAAGATCTCATGTGTAATTGAAAGGTACGTGTTGTAATTGATAAATTCGGGTCGCTTAAGAGAGTGGACTCAACTGACGTGGGGATGAATACGAGATTTGCAGAGGATTACAGTACTAGATGATCGGTGTTTTCACAAACTTGTAGACGATTTGAGTTTAATCTCACTATCGAAAAAGAGACAATTTAAGAATGACCAACCAGAAAGTAAATCTCTCACGGAATTTGAATGGAAAACTACCTTGCTTTCTTACTTGCGGTTGATTCCAGAAGGTCGACAGTCTTCGCAAAAAGAAACCATCTCTAAGTCTTCCAAAAAGGAAATCACTTTAACTCTGGGTTAACTAAGCATGAAAGCCCGTTAAGCTACAATAAGCAAAAAAGAAAATTCCATATTTTAAGAAGAAAAATAATAGAGAAGTGGTGCATTTCTATTAATCACGAAGATATGAAAAGACTTAATAATTAGATGGATGTGATTAGGGAAAAAATCAGAAAAGAAGTTTCAGAAGATTTGATTAGATAATCAATATCGGAAAAAACTATCAGAAAGGGAAGTTTGAGAGCCAAGACGTAGGTCTGGTACATTTTTTATCCTGCTTCCAATATGCCTGCAGAAGCGAATCAGGAAAAGATAGTTGAAGCTGGTGGTCTTAGTTCATTACTGATGCTTCTTGATAGTTCAAAGGATGAAACTATTTGCAGAATAACAGCTGGTGCAATTACAAATCTTGCAATGAGGGGTGATTCTCAATATGTAGTTCTCATTTTTTTTCCTCTTTATTTCCCCTGCAGAGGGTACTTTATGTCCTTGTCGAGGACCTTTGTCTACTAAGAACTACTATTATGTTCTGAGGATTACTTTTTGTTTTTTCAGAATCAAACCAGGATCTTATAATGACTCAAGATGGGATTGCTCTGTTAGTGGTGACAGCTGCTGAGTTGCTTGATCCATCGCTAATCTATGTGGTGAAAGTAAGCTCATTCACTTTTTCTATAGGCCTACCCATCCCTGTCCCCACCCTCTTATATTTTGGATCTATTCAGTCGAGAACTAATGTGTTTTTCCTCTTTATTTCCCCTGCAGAGGGTACTTTATGTCCTTGTCAAGGCCCTTTATCTGCTAAGAACTACTATGTTCTGAGGTACTTTTTCTCTTTTCAGAATCAAACCAGGATCTTATAATGACTCAAGATGGGATTGCTCTGTTAGTGGTGACAGCTGCTGAGTTGCTTGAGCCATTGCTAATCTATGTAGTAAAAGCAAGCTCATTCACTTTTTCTGTAGGCCTACCCATCTCCCTGTCCTTACCCCTTACATTATGGATATGTTCAGTCGAGAACTAATGTGTATTGAAGCCAACAACTTCATATAGTGTATGTTAAATGCTTGAACTAAAGCTTCTACACTACTGGCCAAAAGATCTATTTCAAACCTTACCACCTGTTTATTGATCTACAATACAAATCAGCAACATATATATATTCCAAAACCATAGTCAGGACGCAGCTAAGGACTGATATAGCAATTTATCAAGATTCTTGTGAATCAAATACAGCTGAACCTGCCAACAGAGGTGACCTGAGTTATAACTGAAGTAATAGGTCATAATATCAGAAAATCTAGTAGAAGGAAAGAGGAATTCACATGAGAACATATATATATATATATATATATATATATATATATCATGTGATTAAACAGTAAATACATATTTTCTCAGGAAATTTCTCTCAAAGTAGAAGTTCCAAATTATTTTTGCAAGGGAAAGTTAATTGATGACAAATCATCTTTGAGATAAGAAGAGCATCCTGCATTCTTTCATATTTCCAGCCAAAAGCTGATGCTTTCTCAGAATTCTTTTGTTTTAATTCATATGAAAAATAAAATATCATATCTATGTTCTTTGCAACTATGAAGAGTGAAAGGAAGAAGTTGTATATCCTTCTCATCATTATTATCCAAGAAGTCATAGAGACACTAATAATTGATTACCGCTCTTTTTTCCTATTTAAGTGACCGGAGACCATCACATTTCATCGTTATAGATGGTCCAAAAAGAATTTGACATAAGTAGGTCCAAAAATTAAAAAGAAGAAAAAAGAAATTTATGAAGACAAATGTCACTGAAAAGAAGCAGAACAGTAAAATGGAAGTCACACTACCTTATTAGACTTGATAACCAACAATATTGTAGCATCCAGCTGAAAAATTGTCCCTCTTCATCTGACCTGAAAATCAATTTCTTTTAGAAGTAAAAAAATTCAAATTGAAAACGACATAGCTTCTGAGAATGAAAAGTTTTAATGAAGCGCCTACTTTAGTGCTGATATGTGTCTAAATGGAATGTAGGATCAATAAGGCATCAAGATCCATCTGGTCATTGAAACACTAAAGTAAATTATCAATTTTCTCTTGTTGTTAGTAAGTATCATATGGCAATACCAAAATAGTGACATCATACACTCCCTCCCTAAATTATGAAAGTGCAAGTTTATGTTTTGCTAGCTAGATCTTCAACTGTAATCTACAACTGTTAGAAATGGGAATATTCATAGATACATAAAGAAGAGGAGAACATTTTGGAAGATCACGAAAAAATTCTTTAATTGATAATTAATTTTCTATGGCTTTTCTTAATACTTTAGTAGGTTAGTACACACCTAACCAATGTACCACAATTTAATAAATAAATTAAAAGGAACAAAGGTGAAATGAAAGGCATGCAACTTGCAAGTTAGAAGATACTCTCAATTCTATTTCTTTCACTTTTTAAGATTGTTAGGAAGAATCAGGATTAAGTTATGTTTCAAAGTCAAGAATCCCTTTTTAAGGTCAAGGATCTACGATTACAATAAATGACCACACATATAAATAAGTTAATTGGGTAGAAGTACATTATAGAACCAAAATAGATCGGAACTAATACCATGATTGCTCGCATTAGGAGGATACACTGCGCCCCCTCTTTTTGGGAATTGAAATTAAAACCATGATTGCTCGCATTAGGAGGATACACTGCGCCCCCTCTTTTTGGGAATTGAAATTAAAACCCCTCGCTGGATCAAACTACACCTATTGGATAAATCATAAATATGGTCCTCGATGTGAAATCGCCAATCCATTTGAGAAGCAATCACACAGAGTTCTAATGTTGCTGCACTTTTTATATTCTTAAGGATAGCTATTCTTTCTTCTAATCATTAGCATTCAATCTGCATTATAGTTCAATGCTTTCTCCTAGGTCATACAATCTCCTTCTCTACTCAAAACTGTTACGGCATCCGGAAAAAAAAATTCTAAATCATTAACAATCATTTTTGCATAAGTTTGATCTCGCCAACTCCCAAAAATTCAAGAAAGTATCCACACAATACAGAATACAATGAATTACATAAAACAAAATCTAGTATTAAGAAAATAAAATAGAAATACCTACTCATGGGCCTGACAAATCAGCAAAGAGGAACATACATTTCAGATTCATACCGATTTGATGAACAGTAACTAAGAAGGCGTTATTCATAAAATATGTATAAAAAAAGAGAAAGAAAGAGTAATCTTGAAATCCAACCAAAAAAAAAAAAGGAGTAACCTTGAAAGGATAAAAACTGGTTTAGATACCGAGAGAACGGCATTCGCGATTTTCGGGCTTAATCTTTCCCATCTGGGGCGTCCCTAGATATAGGCAAACAGAAAAATTAATCAAAATTTTAATAATATACCAAGGACTTTTAAGGAACAAAATCCTGTGCTGAGCAAAGATCAGGAATGAAAAATTGATAATAAGAGAAAAATAACCGGGAATCAAGCTGAAGTAACGTGAGCTAAATCCCAATAATTGAAACCTTTCTGAAGATGGATAGAGGATTCGAATCTCGTTGCTATTATTGAGGCAATGACGAACGAAATCAGCAATGATTTACGGCGATATTTTCTTCTTCTTAATTAGGCTTATCAACCAGATCAGCGTGAGTGTCAGACTGAGATAGAGAAGCATTTAAGCTCTAGAAAACAGAAGATCAACAATGGGAAATTGTTGCAAATGGCTGAAGCTTCTGGTAAAGGGGATGAAAATGTTGGTTTATGTTTAGTCAACAATGGCATGCTGAAAATGTTGGTTTATGTTTAGTCAACAATGACATGCCAATTGGAAGAGTTGGTGGAAAGAGTTGGCATGAATGCTAGGAGGAAGCTTCCTCCTTTGATGTCACCCATGACATCAAGAGGAGGTAGTTTGATGTCACCAATGACATCAAGAGGAGGTCCTTACCTCTATAAATAGATGCACTCTTTCATTTGTAGAAACCATCCCAAAAACAATACAATATATTGTAGTGAGTAGAGAGTTAAGAGAGAAAGTCTCTTAAGTGTAATTGGGAAATCTCCCCTTCCTTTGTAAATAATAGAAAGGCAATTGTTCTCTGGTGGACGTAGGATTATTTTGATCCGAACCACGTTAAATCTTGTGTTCTTTCTTTTACGTTTCCGCTAACAATTGGTATCAGAGCGACAGGATTCATAACGATCCAAGGAGGAAGAACAAGCAAAGATGAGTTCCATGAAGTTTGAAATTGATAGATTCAGTGGACGCAACAACTTCAACATCTGGAAGATCCAGATGATGGCGTTACTGCGGAGGGAAGGTTCAATCCATGCTATTGACGGAAAGTATCCTAAGGATACATCAGCTCCCGACATGGAGAAGATTGAAGGGGATGCATTGAGTGCAATCCAACTATCCCTTGCACCTAACGTGCTTTGTGAAGTGAGTACAGGTACCGAAGAGACGGCCAAACAGTTATGGGAAAAGCTAGAAGGGCTATACCAAGACCGATCAGTGACAACAAGGATGTTGTTACAACGGCGTCTTCACACATTTAAGATGGGGTCAGGTACTTCGCTACAAGATCATTTAGATGCGTTCAATAAACTTGTCATGGACTTACATATTGCAGGAATTAAAAGGGAGGAGGAGACGCTTGCATGTGCTTTGCTATTTTCATTGACTTCAGGATATCGTGATATTGAGAATTCAATGATGTATAGCAAGGAGCCTATCAAGCTTGAGCAAGTGCGGCAGGCACTTAACTCTAGTGATGTGCGGAGGCACATCGAAGGAGACAGAGATGACCAGGCAAGTGGGCTCTTTGTGAGAGGCCGGACTAGCCAACAGGGAAAGAGCAAATCAAAGTACAGATCAAAGTCTCGTGTGAACAAGAAGAATACAGAGTGTTGGGGTTGTGGCAAGAAGGGGCACTTTGAACGAGATTGCCCAATGTCAAAGTCCAAGGAAAAGGCGAGTGCATCTACAGTTGAACAGGTACATGATTTTGATAACGATTATGTACTAACAACATCGTGTAATAATAGTAATTATGGAAACAAATGGGTGTTAGACTCTGCTTGTACTCTGCATATGACGTTCCGAAAAGACTAGTTTAGCAGCTATGAGAAAAGTGGAGGAACCGTAGTAATGGGCAATAATGCAACTTGTGCAATAGTTGGCATTGGCTCAGTTCGAGTTCGCTGCCATGATGGAGTCGTGAGGACTATTACACAAGTCCGTCATGTTCCTGACCTGAAGAAGAATTTGATCTCCTTGGGTACTCTGGATGAACAAGGCTACAGGTACATGAGCGAAGCAGGAACTATGAAGGTGACTAAAGGTTCTTTAGTCATGCTGAAAGGCAAGCTGGAGAACGGCCTTTACACATTGGCCGGAAGCACCATTGTTGGCTCTGCAAATGCATCTACAGTGCAGTTATCTAATGATGACAAGGCAAGACTATGGCACATGAGACTGGGTCATATGAGCGCACGTGGACTGGAGATGTTGAGCAATCGTAACCTTTTGGAAGGTGAGAAGATCAGCACACTTGACTTCTGTGAGCACTGCGTTCTAGGGAAGCAGAAGAAGGTCAGCTTCAGCACTGGCAAACACAAGACAAGAGGAGTGCTAGACTACATCCATTCAGATTTATGGGGTCCCTCTAAACTTCCATCGAAGGGCGGAAAGAGGTATCTTCTCACTTTTATTGATGATTTCTCACGAAAGGTTTGGGTGCATTTTTTGAAGGCAAAAAGTGATGCTTTTGAAGCATTTAAAGAGTGGAAGATTTTGGTTGAAAATCAAATGGAGCGGAAAATCAAGTATCTTCGCACGGACAATGGCTTGGAGTTTTGCAATGAAGAGTTTAATGAATTATGCAAGGTTCATGGGATCTCAAGACATAGGACTGTCAGGCATACCCCACAGCAGAATGGAGTTGCCGAGAGAATGAACAGAACTCTTCTTGAAAAGGCTCGTTGTATGCTCATACAAGCCAAAATGTCCAAAGTATTTTGGGCTGAAGCAGTTCACACTGCTGCTCATATTGTCAATCGATCTCCAGCATCGGCAATTGACTTTAAGACTCCGAATGAGGTATGGTCAGGTGAACCCTCTAACTATTCATACTTACGAGTATTTGGGTGTCCAGCTTATTATCACGTTAATGAAGGAAAGCTTGAACCAAGGGCTAAGAAGGTCATATTCGTAGGGTATGTGGATGGAGTAAAAGGATACAAACTTTGGTGTTTGTCTTTACTCAAATTTATAGTTAGTAGAGATGTCACCTTCGATGAATCCTCTATACTTGATCCCCGTAAAGTTTCCGTGGAGTTTTCAGGAAACAAGAACAACGAGCAGGTGGAGCCTCCGGTGGAGCTTGCCAAGGAAAAGGATCAAGAGACTCAGGTTAAAGATGAGTCAGAAGATGTAGACCCTGAAGAACTTGCTGTCAATGAACCATACACAATTGCGAAGGGGAGGGAGAAGAGGCAGACACGAGAACCGGAACGCCTTATAAATCAAGCAAACTTGATTGCATATGCGTTCGTAGCTGCACAAGAAGAGATTAAGGATCTGGAGCCCTCCTCGTATATTGAAGCAACTTCTTGCAAGGATGCTGCACAATGGCGGTTAGCCATGACGGAAGAGATGGAGTCTCTTCACAAGAATCAGACATGGGTCTTAGTGAAAAGACAAAAGGGGAAGAGGACAGTTGGATGCAAGTGGATCTACAGAAAGAAAGAGGGAATTCCTGAAGTGGAAGATGCTAGGTTCAAGGCAAGATTGGTTGCAAAAGGTTTCAGTCAGAAGGAGGGAATTGACTACAATGAAATTTTCTCTCCAGTCGTGAAGCATAGCTCAATTCGCGTGCTACTAGCATTGGTTGCACAATTTGACTTGGAGCTTCAACAGCTTGATGTCAAAACTGCTTTCTTACACGGTGATCTAGAAGAGACAATCTATATGGATCAGCCTGAAGGTTTCCTAGCGGAGGGAAAAGAAGATCACGTATGCCAACTAAAGAAGTCTTTGTATGGTTTGAAGCAATCCCCTAGACAGTGGTACAAAAGGTTTGATGCATTCATGACTACACATGAATTCTCAAGGAGTGCATTTGATAGCTGTGTGTATCACAAGAAGATTTTTGGTAACTCAATGATTTATTTACTGTTGTATGTTGATGATATGCTTATTGATGCTAACAACATTACAGAGATAAATGTTTTGAAGAAACTGTTGAGTAAGGAATTTGACATGAAGGATTTAGGAGCTGCAAAGAAAATCCTTGGTATGGAGATTTCAAGAGAAGACGGTGTTGTACATCTTTCTCAGAAGAGGTATATTGAAAGGATTCTCGAGAGATTCAATATGCATACGTGCAAGCCTGTAAGTACACCATTAGCTCCTCATTTTAAACTTTCAGAGTTACAAATGCCTCAGTCCAAGGATGAGGTGGAGCATATGTCAAAGATTCCTTATGCCAGTGCAGTTGGTAGCATTATGTATGCTATGGTATGCACACGTCCAGATATTGCTCAATCTGTAAGTGTGGTAAGTAGATACATGTCCAGCCCAGGAAAGAGGCACTGGGAAGCTGTCAAGTGGATATTGAGATATCTCAAGGGAGCTTCTGGTGTTGGTCTAACTTTTCGAAAAAGTGGTGGAGGTATTTCAATTCTCGGTTAAGTGGATTCTGACTATGCAGGAGATCTTGACAGAAGAAGGTCCACAACTGGATACATCTTTACCCTCGTTGGCAATGCCGTTAGTTGGAAGTCGACTCTGCAGTCGATTGTCGCTTTGTCTACGACATAAGCAGAATACATGGCAGCAGCAGAGGCGGTGAAGGAAGTNCATGAACGCACTAAACACATTGATGTCAGATTTCATTTTATTCGAGATGTTGTTGAAGAGGGAACTATCAAGGTCGTGAAGGTTATCACAGATGATAATGCTGCAGATATGTTGACCAAAATAGTCCCGCTCGCTAACTTTGCACACTGCAAAGACTTGGCGGGGGTGTGCATCAACTGATGCAACTCCGAAGAGAACAGTTGTTAGGTGGAGGTGGTATGTTCAACCATGGTTTGATTCTTCTTGTTTCTTACAACGGGATTGCCCAGTAAGCTTAGAAGTTTTGGC
>MU702661.1:56034-67508 GCA_026770625.1 Nicotiana glauca | reverse complement strand
AAACCCCCCACCCCCCCCCCCCCAAAAAAAAACTCTCTTGTTGGTTCTCGAATTCTGGGATTGGAACTGAAACCCGCACATACTTAAATGGCAGAAGAAGAAATCACCAAAGATATTCTGGTGTCTTTTAACCTCTAAGACCTAAGAAGTACTGAAATTTTTTACCGAAAAATCATGATATAACGTTTTAGCACGGAGAATAAGTAACGGAGAACATAATTTTTGAAGGAAAGGTGAAAAAAAAATTGATCAATGAATTTGGGTGAAGAGAACCCATGAGGAAAAAGGTCAGAAGATGCGAGAATGAATCAATAATCGAGCAAAATAACTTTGAATCAAACTCAAATCTTAACTTCAGAAAGAAATTTTTACCTGATCGTTTCTCTCTGCTCTGCTAAGGTATATTGAGAGAGAAGAAAAGCATACAGGGGGAGTAGCCAAAAATCTACACGTATATAGGAGAGCACAAAAGAGCACGTATGTAGCTAATGAGAAATGACTCTAATGCCCTTAAACTTCTTTATAAAGAGATCCAAGCAGACATGTCGAAAAACTTTCTCTTCTAAAGAAGAAAGAAAAAGAAAAGAAGAGAAAAAGAAAAATATAGGGTATTTCTGGAAATCTAACTTGCTTTATGGATAATTTAGTAATTCTGCGTCATTCCATCTTACAGCATGTTTGGATCATTGTTCCCGTCGTTTTATAATATATTGTATTGTGCTCTATCATATTGTACCATATCGTTTTATGAATACAATATTTGAATAGATTGTATTGTTTGTCATTATTAAATAATATTTTGCTATTTGGTTTGACTGTATAGTACTGTACTGTAGCTGATAAGTTTACTAAAATACCCTCAATTATTTAAATATTGAATTTGTCAAAACAAAAATAAAGGAGCACAACTAATTAGAATTGAATTAAAAGTAAATTAGGAGAAAAAGTAAAATAGAAGGCGGCAAAACACCTTTAACGTTGACGGCAAAAGTAATGGAAAAAAACAAAGTAGGTTAGAAGTGGGAGATTTGGAGTTAAAATAGAAAAAAAATAAAAAGGTAAAGGGTAAAATAGAATTTTGGAGTGATAAGTTAGGGCATAATTGGAAAGAAAAATAGTAAACGATTACACCACACCAAATCGATTGTTTCAAAAAAGGGGACTTTTTATTATTACGAAATAATAGATTTAATAATATAATATAACTAATTTTAATGAAACAATCAAAACAAATATTATTTTGGGATAACAATACAATACGATACGATACAATTAGTAGCAACCATCCAAACAACCTGTTAAAGATCTATTCTACAACTTTACATAACACGTGTGCCATCACTTATCCCTCTTACAGTGAATGGAGGGAGAACACATGGTCTTCATTAAGTTTCAATGTTCATTCAATTTTTTCCTTTCTTTATTCTTTCTTTTCTTTGTATGACTCCTGAATCTTTTGTTCCCCCAAAAATTGCTTCAACACTCCCATTACTCATCCCTACAAAATCAAAGCGAAAATCCTAGGATACGAATATCGATTGGAGAAGTACATATAGAGAGATTGAGTATTGAAAGTTTAAGTTAGGCGTAAAGCCAAGAAGCCGGGTCATCTCTAAACGCAGAACCGCTCTATCTTCATTGAGGTAGCTTTTTATACTTGATTCTTATTTCTAATAACACAGAATGAGATTATATAAATTCCGATTTCCTTTTTCCTTTTTCCACCTCTACTATCAAATCTTATCAGCTTCTCTCTCTCGTATTCATTTTTCAAAGTGTGAGCTCTTTGTTTAGGTGAGTTTCTTCTGCAACCTTTCTTTCGTTTCATCACTTCCTTCGGTAATCACCATTCCTTGTTATATGCTAGCTTCCTATTTTTTGGTGGGTATTTATTAGATTTTCTGTTCTTTTGGATTGTTTCTTATTGATTCTTATACATGCATGTCAATATTTTTTCTGATTTGATCGTGCATGTTTGGGAATAGATACCTTGATTCAACCTTTGAGAATCACAAATAATATTTGTTTTCAGGAAGTTTTTCCTGATCAAAGCTGCTGAGGTAAAGCTTCCTTTTACATTCTGTTTTTATTCTATTGATGTAAGCTATTAGTTCCTTATAATTAGTTTCCTATTTTCAAATATAATATGTTTGCTATTGGAAGTCTTATGAATGACATTAACTATTACTATAAAGATAGCATCTATCTTTCTTCTTTGTTTCGTTTATACAATATGATTTTCATTCTTTTTCTTCCTTCATGTCAATCCAAAAAATAGGAGGATCTTCGCATTTAAGAAACACCTCATTGGCATTACATATTGGATTAGTAATTTTGATTCTCTTGCATAAATAATTTCTACTTTCTCGGCCTTATCTATTTTATGAAATTGAGATGCAAAAGGCATATCTGTATTTTGTTAAATATAGATTTACATGTATCAGAACACCATTTCACAACGGACCGACATCAATTATGAAGCTACGATGATCATATAACACCAGCTTTATCTGATTGATCATGCAAAATGCAAGTTGTGGACAAAAATCAAGAGCGAGAAAATTTTCACAATAATAAAAAGAAGCCTTCAGAATTTTATCTTACAAGATGAAGAGGTAATTTGATTTATCTTCTATCTAATACAACTAACTTTATCTAATTATATCTAATGTTTTACTGACACTAATAATTTACCATAACAACAAATAAGGCAGTTCCCACTTAGGAGTGGGGGTCTGCACAACTGGAGGTCTGTTCTGTCTTGGCTCCTGACCTGGTATCGGCAAGAGCCCATCTACTTGAGGCCTGTCATCCTGAGCTCTTTGGGGAATCCGTTCCAAATTTGTCAATCGTTCTAGAATCAGTTCCAAGGTACCCTGTATCCCAGTTTGAGTATTGCGTAACTCCTCTTGAGTAGTAAAAACCTCGTTCAGAATTTCGTCGTGCCTCACTAGTTTGTCATCTATAACTTTCAATCTCGTTCCTTCAGCCATTACCCCTTTTACAGTCGCAGGATCGAGGCTCTGATACCAATTGTAATGATCTCAAATCGAATTTAAGGAATTCAAATGCTGAAACGGAAATAGAGTGCTTTTTTGGGACGATTTTCTGATATATTGACAAAGGAAAATTAACTATTACAGCTAAATGAAAAATGATTACTCCTAACTAAGCTCCATAGCTGTAGAACCTGGAGAAGAAGAAGAAAGAAAGGAATCAGTTAGGAAGGAGGTGAGGAAAAGAGTGAAGATAGAGAGAAGAGAGTCGAAGAAAGAGAAAGAGAATTACTCTGTTGAACGATGCTCTTTCTCTCAGTCTTCAGTTGGCTATAACAACCTTCTATCGACGTGGCACGATCTGGACCATTGCAGCTCATTAATCTCTAATTTAATCTCGACCGTTTATTCAATTTCAGTTAACCTCTTCATATTTTCTGTTATAGCTATTCTAAGCTCTTCACTTCGAACCCCGCTGCTAACCACAATGCTTAGGGAATTTCTGGAGGATCGTTACATACCCTCCTGCTTCAAAGAATCCTTGTCCTCGAGGATTGGAGTCAAAATCTGGAAACTTGTTCTTGATGAACTGATAATCCTCCCACGTAGCATCCTCAGGTGGTAGATTCGGCCATTGTATTAGCACTCGAACTACAGCAGCATTGTTTCTCTTGATTAGTTGCCTCTGTAAGATTGCCATTGGCTTGACTAAAAATTGGCCATCTTCACCCGTAATAGGCGGCGCGGTCTGGACTACCACCCTGTCCCCTACCTTTTTTTCAATAAAGAGACATGGAACACAGGATGGACCTTGGATTCAGGAGGAAGTTCTAATTTGTAGGCCATCATACCCACCCTAGCCAAAACTTTATAGGGGCCATAGCACTTAGAGCTTAGTTTCATGTTCTTCCTTAATGCAAGAGAGATTTGTATGTAGGACTGCAGTTTCAAATAGACCATGTCTCCTACTTGAAATTCCCGGTCAGTTCTCCTTTTGTCAGCATAATACTTCATCCTTTCTTGGGCCTTATTGAGGTTGTCCTTCAACAACTGTTGCATTTGTTGCCTTCTCAAAACTGTATCCTCAGCAGCTGGAACTACTGTCTCTAATAAGGGCCCTAGGGATAACTGAGGGGGAGTGTAACCATATAAAGCTTCAAAGGGTGTGCAATGTAGGCTGGTGTGAAAGTTGGTGTTATACCACCACTCGGTAGTAGTTAACCACTGTTCCCACTGAGTTGGTCTACTAGCTGTCATGCACCTGAGGTAATTTTCCAAACATTTATTGACTCTCTCAGTCTGACCATCACTTTGGGGGTGATACGCAGTGCTGTAATGCAATTGAGTTCCCAAGAGTTTAAACAAGGACCGCCAAAATTTACTCAGAAACACCTTGTCCCTATCAGTGACTATGGACTCAGGAGTTCCATGTAAACAATGTATCATCAGTGACTATGGACTCAGGAGTTCCATGTAAACAATGTATCCTTCTCAAGAACATATCTGCTACTGTTGCTGCTGTATAGGGATGAGCAAGGGCTATAAAATGAGCATACTTGGTCATTCGATCAGCTACGACTAGAATCACTTCTTTATTGTGGGACTTTGGTAATCCCTCTATGAAATCCATATTGATGTGGCTCCAAGCTTAATTGGGAATGGGTAGTGGTTGCAGCAACCCTGGATAGGTCATGTTATCATCCTTGCTTTTGAGGCAAACATCACAGCTGGACACGTGGTCAAATGACCATTTGCTTCATTCTAGGCCAAAAGAACACATGTGATAACCTTTTCAAAGTTCCCAATTGTCCTGAATGTCCACCTACTGGGGAGTCATGGAAGGTGGAGATCAACTGAGCTCCGAGGGTACCATTAGCTCCAATGTAAATCTTTCCTTTCCTTCTGAGTATGCTAGAAGTATAGTGCCAAATGCTTGGTCCTTGTAGTGTTACTGCTGCTTGACTAATTACCTTTGAGGCAGTAGGGTCCCCTTCATAACTGTGAGCTATCTCCTGCATTCAAGAGGGAATGGATATCATGTAATGTTCCTTGACTGGGCATCAGCTACCTTATTTTCTGCTCCTCTTTTGTATTGCACTTCATAGTCTAACCCAAGCAACTTGGTTAAACCTTTCTGCTGTATAGCTGAGGTGACTCTTTGCTCCAAAGGTACTTTAAACTGTGGTGGTCAGTTATAACCACAAAATGTCTATACTGCATATAGTGCCTCCACTTATCAACTGCATTCAACAAAGCCATATACTCCTTCTCGTACATTGACTTACCCCGGTGCTTGGGAGCCAAAACCTTGCTGAAATAGGCTATTGGTCGATCTTCTTGCATAAGGACAGCCCCAATGCCACTGTGACTGGCATCTGTTTCGACTATGAATCCTTTAGTGTAGTTGGGCAGGGCTAGTACTGGTGTAGAGGTCATAACCCTCTTGAGGGCTGTAAAGGCTGTTTCAGCGTCTTCATTCCACTTAAAAGCATCCTTTCTAAGTAGATCAATTAAGGGTCTGCAAATGATCCCATAATTGGCAACATACTTCCTATAATATCCAGTTAACCCCAAGAATCCCCTAAGTGCCTTTACTGATTTTGGTCTAGGCCAGTCTATCATGGCTTGTATTTTGGAAGGATCAATGGATACCCCTTCTGCAGTTATGATGTGCCCTAAGTACTCAACCTTATGCTTACCAAAGGAGCATTTAGATTTCTTAACAAATAGGGAGTGCTCCTTTAATGTATCAAAGACAGCAACTAGGTGAGTCACATGATCATTTTCAGATAGGCTGTAAATAAGGATGTCATCAAAGAAGACTAACACAAACTTTCTTAGGAAGGGTTGAAAAACCTGGTTCATCAAGGCTTGAAAGGTAGTTGGTGCATTGGTCAGTCCAAATGGCATCACCTTGAACTCATAATGGCCTAGATGAGTCCTGAAAGCTGTTTTGTACACATCTTCTAACTTCATCCTGATCTGATGGTAACCTGCTCGCAGGTCTATCTTTGAAAAGATCACAGCTCCACTTAATTCATCCAAAAGATAATCCACAATTGGTATAGGGTATTTGTCTTTCACTGTAATGTCATTCAACCCTCTATAATCCACACAGAATCTCCAAGTCCCATCCTTCTTTTTGACAAGCAAGGCTGGTGATGAGAAGGGTGATTGACTGTGCTGAATTATGCCATTGTTGAGCATCTCCTTAACTTGCCTTTCCAATTCATCCTTTTGGTAGTAGTTGTATCTATAAGGCCTCAGGCTGATTGGCATGGCCCCAGGCTTGAGAGGAATGGTGTGATCTAAAGTCCTTATAGGAGGTAAGGTCTTAGGTTCAACAAACACCTCAAGGTACTGCTGCAACACTTCTGAAATGGCTTCACTTAGTGGCTCCTGTTCTTCTGCCCCAAGGGAATTCATCATGAACAGATGGGCTATTAGAGCTGGCCCTTTCTTCAACATTTTCCCCATTGTTCCACTAGAAATCATGCTCAACTTACCCTCTTCAGAGATACCATGCAATACTAGTTTGTTGTTCTTCTTACCAATGGCAACACACATCTTCTCATGATCAAACTTGGTAGGATTATGCTTCTTCATCCAATCATTTCCCATTACCATATCACAGCCTCCCAGTGGAATGATTAGCAAGTCCTCTCGGAAGGGTCTGCCTTGCATCTACCATTGGTAACCGGTGCAAATGGAGGTGCACATGACATAATTTCCATCAGCTACTGTGACTTTAACGGGTGGACAATGCTTAGCCTGGTAGCCTTTCTCCTTAACTGTGGTAACATCAATGAAATTGTGGGTGCTGCCAGAATCAATTAACACTGTGAGCTTCCTGTTCCTTATGGTGCCCCTAACTAAAATAGTGTTGACTCCTCTGTTGTCACCTGATAAGGCATTCATACATACAACTTCCATCACTTCCTGCTCCAATTCTCCTTCAATAACCAAGTTTGTGTTTGGTTGTTCTTCTGTTACCTCATGGTTCTCAGAAGGGTCCTCTACTGCTCCCACCATGCAATTCAGTTGTTTCTTTTTACACTGATGACCTTGGGTATATTTTTCTCCACACTTGTAACATAAGTGGTTGTTCTTCCTATATTCATAAACCTCTGGACTAAGCCTGAAGGTGTTTGGCCTGGCTGGTGCTGTAGTTGACAATCTGGAGACCGTAGGATTGTTAATCACCAAGGGGGGTTTGGTCAAGGCTTTAGTTCTCTTGTGGGCAGCTTCTATGGCTTTCTCCTGTAGTCTAGCTTGTTCCACAGCAAACCTCAGAGTCGTAGGCTTGAACAACTTCACCCCAAATCTAATTTCTTCCTTCAGAGCTCCAATGAAGCTGGAGATGAAATGTGATTCATCC
The DNA here is from genome assembly GCA_026770625.1 of Nicotiana glauca. NCBI lineage: Eukaryota > Viridiplantae > Streptophyta > Magnoliopsida > Solanales > Solanaceae > Nicotiana > Nicotiana glauca. The sequence continues at coordinate 60,134 of MU702661.1, read as the reverse complement.
AGGTGTGGGTTCCTTATTAACATTTGAGCCTTCATATCTTCAAATTTTCCCAAAAATTCATCAACTGACCCCACTTGGTTCAGTTTGTTAAATTCTTCTACTATGTCTCCCAACAGTTCTTCCCCAAATTGAATGAGCATTTCCTCCTTTAATTCAGCCCAGCTCACTCCACCTCTTACCAAGTGTCAGCTAACCCATTAAGATAGAGTGCAGCAGCCTCTACCTTCAGATTGTCTGGAATGTCTGGAATCCTGTACAAATTGAAGTACCTTTCACATTTCCGAATCCACACCTTTGTTTCATGACCTTCAAAATAAGGCAGTTCCCACTTAGGAGTGGGGGTCTGCAGAGCTGGAGGTCTGTTTTTTCTTGGCTCCTGACCTGGTATCGGCAAGAGCCCATCTCCTTGAGGCCTGTCATCCTGAGCTCTTTGGGGAATCCGTTCCAAATTTGTCAATCGTTCTAGAATCAGTTCCAAGGTACCATGTATCCCAGTTTGAGTATTGCGTAACTCCTCTTGAGTAGTCAAAACCTCGTTCAGAATTTCATCGTGCCTCACTAGTTTGTCATCTATAACTTTCAGTCTCGTTCCTTCAGCCATTACCCCTTTTACAGTCGCAGGATCGAGGCTCTGATACCAATTGTAATGATCTCAAATCGAATTTAAGGAATTCAAATGCTGAAATGGAAATAGAGTGCTTTTTTGGGACGATTTTTTGATATATTGACAAAGGAAAATTAACTATTACAGCTAAATGAAAAATGATTACTCCTAACTAAGCTCCATAGCTGCAGAACCTGGAGAAGAAGAAGAAAGAAAGGAATCAGTTGGGAAGGAGGTGTGGAAAAGAGTGGAGTATAGAGAGAAGAGAGTCGAAGAAAGAGAAAGAGAATTACTCTGTTGAACGATGCTCTGTCTCTCAATTTTCAGTTGGTTATAACAACCTTCTGTCGATGTGGCACGATCTGGACCATTGCAGCTCATTAATCTCTAATTTAATCTCGACCGTTTATTCAATTTCAGTTAACCTCTTCATATTTTCTGTTATAGCTATTCTAAGCTCTTCACTTCGAACCCCGCTGCCAACCACAATGCTTAGGGAATTTCTGGTGGATCGTTACAAAAAGTTAGAAGTACTTTAGATTCTAGTGTGGTTGCTCGAGAAGTTATGATTATATTGACGCAACACAAGGATAAAATGTGGTAAAGGAGAAAAATCAGGTACAATTTATATGTATATTATATTTGCTCATTAGAATAAATGTCAAGAATTCTCCTACATTTCCTTTGATTTTTCAAACTGCAGTATTTTCCTGGTATGAGTGAAAAAACCTAAAAGAAACTGCAAGAAACTGGACAAGATAGGGGAGGAGAGTTGAGGATTGTGTATTTGTCAGTGTTGGGTTCCTTTGTATTGTTCATTACACATTTACTCTTATATGGCCACCTTTCGATCAGATAAATTTGACAAGTCTCCTATACATTATAGTCACCGCAAGACAGTTTCGGGTTACGTTTTCATCTACCCTTTTAGCTTATAGTTATGATCATTTTACTTTATTAGTCGGTCATTCAGATATTTTGCTATATCGTAAATCAGTCCTTCCAAACAGTTCATCTTACATATCTTGTATTAATCTAAAGAAATAAAAAAATATTATCATCCAAAGGCTCTTGTTTATCATGATATATTTTTTTTCCGGGAAATGTGCTTGAGTTTTACTTTTTGTAGATAATTTTACAGATTCGAACAAGAAAGTTGTAAAGAACAAAGGGAAGAAAATAATAGGAGTGCTCATAATTTACATGGAATCAACGTACCATTGAATGTGGCGCTTGTTGAAGTCTATAAAACGTTTTGTTTTTATTTTTATAAGCTATAATATATATGATATATATTTTATGTCGTGTACAATATTTCAGTTCCTTAATTATCAGGATTACACATAATTGTGTGGTGTGGTGGTAGTCTAATAGTCACAGGAGAGAATTAGCTAACAATAGTATTTCAGTTTGGATAAAATACATGACATACTTTATGGGAATTTATTCATATTAATTATGTATTTTTATGAAGGTGAAATAATCTAAATATTGCTACTATAAACAATACATAAAGCCCTCACATAAGTTATGTGATTCTTATTTATAAGGAACGCCAAAATGGCAACAAAACACGATTTGTAATATTTATGTCCTCTTTTGTGAAACAAAATTACCCATAACAAAAAGACAAGGATTGCTTCAAATTTAACAAGGTTGATTTAGTGGTCCGCAAAATCACATGTCTCTTTTTATTTTATTTTTATGTATTACAGCATTTCATTTTTTAGCTTTATAGCACGTGTCCAGAAACTATTAGTTAAAAATATCGGTATTCCTGATAAGCCACGTATCTTCCATACTTATTCGCCACGTATCTTCCATACTTATTCAAGGAGGAAGAAGCAAAGAAATGTAGGAGAAGATAATGATTTGCTTCTCAAATTTCTGGAGCTTTCAGACAAGGAAAATTACGCAGTTACTTACAGTTATTAGAAGAAGTTATTTGTTAGCAGTTTATTATGGTTACTAGAAGTTATCTGTCTTTATCCTAACTTGGTTATGGAGTAGTTATTGTCAGCCTCTATATAAATAATATATCTAGTAATATGTAGGTGTGTTGTAATTATCCTTTATATGCAGTCAGACTATCTGTGAGATACGAGATGCTTGTGTCTCTCTATTATCAATAATATCAGTGTATTTTCTATCTCTTTTCCATTATTAAATTCTGTTCCTATCAACTCCCTACAATATGTAATTATTTTATCGCTCCATGTGTTAAAATTAATTAGGGTGTACCATATAGCTGTTTACTTTGATAAGTTTTTGTTTATGGCATTTTTCTTGAAATTCTTTGGAAGATATTTTAAGTGACAAAAATGATAGGAAAATATGTTGATCCCACTCCAGACGAAGAAGCAATGCACCAAAGAAGTAACGTAAGCTTCATTGAAAAAAGTAGAAGTCAACTCATATATCCCCATCGTCAAACTGAGTAGAATAGGTATTGATAGGTACTACTTTCTTATTCGTATAGGGATTGGCATTGAAAATAGTAAGTCTTTATAAATTGACCTATAGAGTTACTAAAGTAGATACTTACTTTGTCATCTTCAAAGTTTTGTTGTAAGATTATTTAAATAAACTTCTTTTATTACATGCTCTATAGAGTTATGACAGAACTAGGATTGTCCCAAAAAATGATATTGATTCCTAGCCAGAGCATGCAAGAGATGTGTCCCATTAGTTATTAAAATGGTTACCAATGAGGTTTCAAAGAAATTTGTTCCTGCTTCACTTTAGCAGTAGCAGCTGCTTCCCCGCGGCAAGTAAATTAGAGGTACCTCTATTTTCTTTGCTCATGATTGTTTGGCAGATAACTAACCTCTATTTTTATAGTTGAAGGTTTTGCAGGTTCTACTTTAGTTTCTTAGAGCTTAGGTGTTTGGAACTGAATTTGATAATGTGATTTTATATTATCATTCATTTTAATAAACTTTATCTATCTCTTTATATGATTGACTTACCATTTGAAATATTCTGCTTTTATTTTCAACGAAGTGAATATCTCTACTAATTGAGAAAAGAGCCATATAGTAGGATGAAAATATTAGCTGCATTTATCTATGACCCTTGTATTTCAGAGTATATGTTTTATCTTGCATTTAGCCTAAGGCTGCACTTTTAGGCGGGCCCAGGCCTAAATGGGCCAAACGGGCCGGGCCTGGGCTCGGGCGGTCCCGGGCTTCGTGGGCCTGCTGGGTGGAACCAGCCCGTGACGGGCCTAAGCCCAGATGGTCCTGGGCTAAACAGGCCAGGCTCGTGGGCTTCGCGGGCCTAACGGGCTTTTTTATGTCCGAGGTTTTTTTTTTTGTTTTTTTTTATTTAAGGCAATTTCTTGTAAATTAGAATGCATAATAAATTAATAACAAAGTACAACATGTAGCATAAATACGTCTAATAATTTTTAAATAACACAAATTGTTGAAAAATCTTAAAGACGAATTTGCGGATAAATACCATAAACACAATACTTGATATGCCTCCTTAAAAT
>MU702661.1:0-45726 GCA_026770625.1 Nicotiana glauca | reverse complement strand
CCCCCCTTTTTTTTGTGAAGTGAGACTCCCATTTTACCGTGCTGTTTATGTGGCTCCTCGTAAGTTTATACCATGAATTCCAGTTTGTATCAAGTGCATGTGATGGCGTTTTAACTTGGAAATATGACTTATGAGCTAGTTCTTGAGCAAGGAATACTCAAATAAGAAATATTATATCAAATTTAGGAGAACTGTCATAACAGCTACTCCATCTTATTAGTTGAAATCAGATTGTAATATCTGTCTCTGGTTATTGTAATTCGGAAGTATTAGTGGCACTATGCCAATGTAAGGATTAAGGATTAATCCTTTTCCCCATAAATTGTATTGTGAAAATTCCTTGTAGTCAAAATGTTATTCTTACAAAAGGAGTGCTCATATAATTATAACATGGGAAGAATAGGAACTTCTCTTGCATATTTAAATACAAGCACATAGATATGTATTTGTTCTATGGATATTATCATAATAAGCTTGCACCTAAAATTTGCCAGAAACTCGAAAGCATTTGAAGTTATTCACCGATCCATCTGTGGATTGCGTACTCATTTAAATCTTGGTTCTTATAAATATTGCATTAGTTTATAATCATGGTTTTTTTTTTTGGAAATTTGGGTGACTTTTTTAGAGTATCATTATCCATGTTAATTTTTTTTTTGTTGATGATTGCCTTATTCCAGTGATTCCTCTCTCTATTTATATTGGATGAGTATGTCAAGAATAAAATAGGCGTGAAAGAGAAAGAATGATAAGGAGGGGGAGCTTCCCAAGAACATTGAGGTAACATATAATTCACCTGCAAGACCGTCAAGAGCAAGCCTAAACTTTGAGCAAGTGCACGCCTAATCCACCTCTTTTACTATTGTGACTGATTATAATGGAAGAAAACTGTCATTTGTGTATTTTCATTGCCCTCCCGTAGATGTAAAAATTGTATCATTTGGTGATCATACAATATTCGCGAGTGGATAATTGTTTCAAATTGTATCTAACTTATATCCAGCTATATTGTCTATATTTGATAAATTTTAACATGCACCTGCAGATTTGAGACTGAAGATAACTATCAATGCAACTATTAATGTGATTATTCCAACTATATTGAGTATCATACATGTAAGAATTATAGTAGGGATCTTCGCCCCTAAATCCATTATTCAGATAATTCGAGTTTCGATAACTATAAAAAGAACTTTCTAGTTCACTCATAAAAGAATATAAAAGAATGATCGTTGTCAATCTCAAAAATTTGATTTTCAATATCAAAATAGATGGAATAACTGACTCATACAGACGAAACCCTGCATTTTTTCCAAAATCGGAGGTCTGAGAATTCAAAAGGCTCCAAAAAACAAAACAAAAACAAAACACAAGAGGATTTCAAAAGTTACTATTCCTCTTCATATTTCCTGGATTGAGCTGTAGAAGTGTTATTTGGTTGCTGAACATTTAATTTGACTTATGTAATATACTATTAATGTTGGGACCTCAAACGGGTCAAACATCAGCGGCCGTGGGCATTAAATAATATTAACCAATGTAATATCAATTATCATCCAGAATCCCAACATGGGCCTCTAATCATACACAACTCTTAGCCTATTAATATGGGAGAAATTAAAAAATAGCCAGATTTACCACTGGTCATTGAAAAATAGTTAAGTTTCAAAAGTAATCGAAATTTAGCCATTTTAAATCTGAGCGAAAACACTGTTCAAAATCCAGAGAATACGCCAGCAAATTTATGCTGGAACTCCTGCAAATTTTACGGGAATTCCAGCAAGTATAATTGTCCAGTATAATATACTGGAGTTTGGAGCACTGTTGCTCTAATTTCCTGCAAATTTTACAGGAGTTAGCAAAATATACCAGTCCAGCATAATATGCTGGAGTTCGTACACAAATGCACCAGAACTCCCGTATATTATACTGGACCGGTCTCTTTTGCAGCAAAATAGTGGCTATTTTTCATTGACTTGGTAAACGCTGGTTATTTTTCATTGACCAGTGTAAAAACTGGCTATACCATAATATTTTAACTATTAATATACTATTAACCAATGTAATATCATTATCAGGACAACCTAATATCAACAACTAATATGGTTTATGAAAAATAATCAGCCGGGCAGCCCCTTTTAATAAGTTTGAAATTTGAAGTTTGAACCAATTTCCTTTTCATGTTAACTATCAGATTTGTCTCGCGTACTGCAGTGATCGGTACTAAACAAGTCTTAATATTTCGAGGTTCGTATATGCTAAAACTTGTAGTTTAATCCTTACACCAATACTTTCCATAATTTCGGACCTACAGATAACCTCAAACAACTTATGAAGCATAAACAGTCTTTGACCATCATAGTATGCTTTAGGGGTGCACATGGATCGGGTTGGTTTGATTTTTATCAAAATCAAACCAAACCAACTATATCGGTTTGGGTTTGGATTGGTTTGATTTTGTCGGATTTTTTGGGTTTTCGGGTTTTTTTGTTACTTATATATTATTTCAATCTTACTTTGTTAAATATTTGATACGTATACATCTATTTAGTAAAAATATAAAAGTTGACAAATATATTATCAATTAAAATATTCTTATGCGAGAATTTTATTAGTTAACACATAATAATTATTTTTTTAGTTGTCTGACAATAATTTTTCGTTGATATTTCAGGCTATCCGAATTTAGTAATTAAACATAAAAATCAATATGATACCTAAATATTAATAACTACTGCACATTCGAAAAGATATAAGAATTTAATACATCTTAACATATGATATGGATATATAAGAACAAAGAGATAGACGTATTTTTAGTAATACTTGATAAGAAACTGATCATACAACTAATTATTTAAGGTCAATAAATATGGAGCACTTCATATTCTATTAAAATTTATATCCCGCAAGAGAATGCTAAATATTTCTAGACATTTTTAAAGAAAATTTTATATAAAATCTTAAGTAATATATATAAAAATTATATATTTATATGTCGGGTTGGTTCGAGTTTTTTTATTCAATATCAAACCAAATCAAACCAAACCGAGTCGGATTTTTTAATCGGTTTGGTTTGACTTTTCGGTTTGGTGCGATTTTTCGGTTCGGTTTGTACACCCCTAGTTTGCTTTATGCGCTACTAATAATAAATTATTAAACTATGGATACGATTCCTGTAGCATAATTATGATGCGTAACTCCAACTTTCGAGTGGTTGCATGACTTGATCTTAACTTCAAAGTAATAATAAAAATAAATATTTCACAAATGGCAGGTACATTTCACGTGGTGTGATTTGTGATATGTATGAAACGACAAGTGTACGACATCGTACTTGTTTAAAATAATTTCATAAATATTTAAAATGGCTAAATATATAATTAAAAAACGGAGGGGATAAAAAAACACACAGAGGTTTAAAATATGTACAATCAGACCTTCTCCTGAGTTAACAGAATTTCTTACCCGGCCTTCTGTGTTTCGCAGACTTAAAATAAAGTCCATTTTTCTTGAATTGGAATTTAAAGTAAATGGTGACTTGGGACACCTTAATAAATTATTCCAAGTATCGGCTCTATAAATAAAATAATTAATCCTTTTTCAATAATCTCACTTAAAATGAAAAAAAAACTCCTTCCCCCAAAAAAGGAGGTGTGACAATTTTATAATTATTTAGTGCTTTTACTTTTTAGTGTCTAGCATTTCTTATATATTATTTATTTGAAAGATACTTACTATTAGTAAGCTATTATTATTATTATATTATTTAATATATTTCGATACGATCATTTGACTTTTTTTTTATATTTATGTAATTATACTTGTACAATTGACATTGATAAGTACAATGTAATTAAGTTCTGACAAAGAAACAAATTAGTGTAACTACTAAACAATATAATCATATGGTGTGTACTTACTATCATAGTCATTATAATTACACATAACTTTCTAAATGTACCTTAATTGCAATTATTTGTATCAAAAGGAAATATGGGTGACAAGGGACATAGAGTAAATAATTGTAGCAGTTAAGGGTAAATATGGTCAAAATCAAACCAACTCAACTCTATCGAGTTTTATTGTGTGTCTCACACAACCAGAGGCGGACCCAGGATTTGAAAATAAGGGGGGCACCATTTAAAAAATTGTAACAACTGGGTTTCGAACCCGCGTGGTGTAACAGGAGAAGGACTTATTCTTGGAAGTAAACCATTGCTCTAAGCGTAATATTATTAATGAGGGTTCCAACAAAAATATTTAAGGGGTCACCAACGTATATACAACTATGTATATATAGAGTTTTTGTCGAAGTTAACGGGTTGACGTGATCCCTCAACCCAGCTGTAGGTTCGCCTCTGCACACAACTTACATTAGTTGTGTCAGATTCCTTTTTGTCCCACAAATTTGTGGATCCCAATCTTATACTTCTGGGTCCACATAAACCTGGATCCACATAAATGTGAGACAAAAATGATACCTCATACAACTAATGTCAGTTGTATGAGACACAAAATAAAATTTTCCAACTCTATCGGTTTGAATTGATTTAGTTTTGCTTGATTTTTCGAGATTCTTATCGTATAAATTTTATTTCAATTTTACCTTGTTAAAGTTATATATAAAATTTTGATAAGTGAATATGTATTTATTAAAAATTAAAAACATGTGATATATTAAAATATTCTTATGGGAGATAGTAACACATGATAGTTATTTTCGCAATCGTCTAATAATAATTTTTCGTTAATGTACACTTTTAAGTTTAATCGAATTTAATAATTAATATGAAAATCAATATGATACCTGGGTAATTATATGTTCTATTTAATTTTAAATTAACGAAATACCATTTCTAATTTGAAAAAGATAGAATAAATCTTGACATATGAGTATGGAAGAACAAAGAAATGATTAACGCATTTTAATAACACTTAAAAGAAAGTGATACAACCCACAATTTAAAATAAATACGGTTCATAGTTCTATTAAGTATTACATTCCTTATGAAGTTCCCAAATATTTATACATATTTTAGAAGAAAATTCAATATTAAGTCTCCAAAGAAAATATAAAAATTATATATTTATATGTCGTTTTGGTTTGAAATTTTTTTACTCAGTACCAAATAAATTAAATTAAACCTAATTGAGATTTTTTAGCGATTGAATTCTATTTCATTTTGAGATTTCTACCTATTTTTTTTAGGAGTAGTAATAGGAGAAGTATTTTAGTATGACTTTAATATTTTAACACAGTGTTTAAATAAATTTTCCATAGTTAAAAAATGAATGGCGGATGTATTTATTCATTTACACCATGTTCGTTGTGCATCGTTTTAATAGCCCTCTTAAAGGTGTTTTAATTTATTTTGAAATAATTTAAATTCGATTTTGATTTTAGTTATACTTAACTAACTATTCCTAATCACATAGCGTACAAAATTCTCAATATTGTATTGGACGCCAAATGTATCATCATTTTTGGAAAAGATTAGGAAAAATATTACGTATCATATACAATATACTTCCTCCGGTTCAAAATAAGTGATTTTTTTAGTATAGCACTCTCTTCACTCCATACAACCATATAATAGTAAAAATATAGCATAAGATGATATTACGTAGTTAAAATATTATGATAGTCTGGCAGAGAATAAATTATATTGACGAAAATCATTTTTTATTCGTCGGAGTAACAATCAGCAATGCATGGTAAAACTCTAGGTGCCTAGACATATTTGTAAATATTTTACTTTTAATAATACCACACACAAGATTAATTGGAGAGCAAAGGGCTAGAGATAATTTTAGTTAAAAAAAATACTAATAATTACTATTAACAATACCACAAACAGAAGTTTCCGGGTTTTTTTTCCTTCTTGAGTTCTTCTGTTATTTTCTCATCTGTTTTTTTTTAATTCTAAACCCCAGTTAAATTTCTTTGTGCTTCACCTCAAGGCAGTGAAATAGTTTGCCAGGTCTCATGTTATGTTCCGCTCTCTTTCATGCTGAGCAGGGTGTCTGTAGTATCATTATATATGTTGTTTATTAGACAAAAGAACTGAAACATTTATTTATGCAAAATAATTACATCCAAGTAGAAAAGATAGTTGCTCGGAAATAGATAATAAAGCTAACCACCGTACGTAGTTCTTAAACTTGTATATATATTTACACATGTTTTGTATTCATCTTTGTTCATGAGCTTCTTGCTGATTTTAATGTGCTCAACTATCTATTGTTATGTATGGTCAATTGAGTGGGGTATTGCGGAGATATAAAAATATTTAACACCAGTAACTAGATGAAGTGATAATTGTAATTAAGTGAATAAAGTTTATGTAAAAGACATGCTGTACATTTTATTTTTTTATTTCATGTAACATCGAACGAGATATAAAAATATTTAACACTAGTAACTAGATGAAATTAGGTTCATTAGCTAATATATAATATTTGAGAAAAAATATTCACATTAGTTAGATAATCATATACTTTTACATAAGTGTATATACTAGCTAGTAAATAGTTCAATACATATTACCAAGTTTACAGCTCTACTCATATCATGCTTCTTTGACTGAAACTTAATCTCAGTCTTTTTGTTTTCTTCACAATCATTGGTCAAAATAAATGTCATTTAATTGTTCCTCCTCCGTTTGCTTATTCTGTTCAACTTTGTTGTCTCCAAGCAAGTGAAAGTGACTGCTGCGAAAATCTTAGTTTTTTAAAGCTTTAATTAATCAGAAGAATAAGATTTTAATCTGGATTAGTATTTGAGCTGCATTCAGACGTAGAGTAAATTGACTTAGGTACACTAAGGAAATTTTGGTCAGTGTTTTATCTTCTCTTGGCTTGAGCTTTTTGATTGTTATTATTGATGCTATTTTTTCTCCTCTTTTTCCCTTTCCTTCCTTTCCATCTTCTCTTGAGCTGATGATCTATCGGAAACAGATTCTCTATCTCTCCAGGTAGGGGTAAGGTCAGCGTACGCATTACCCTCCCTAGACTTTACTTGTAAGATTATACTGGGTATATTATTGTTGTTGTTATTTTTGTTAACATAGAACGAGAAAATAGTTGATGTCCATGGGACAGTTTTAGAGGTCGTATGGAATAGTGTGTTAGAGAAAATAATGCATGCATTAGCATTGTGTATTAGTAATGCTTTGTTTGGTACACTTTTTCAACCTATTTATAACTAATACAAGCATTAGTTATATACTCTATTTGGTATTATCCTATGTATAGCTAATGCATAGAAAGCCATGGCATTAGCAATACAAAGGCTATTAATGCATGCATTAGCATGGTTAAAGACAAAATTATCCTTAAGTTAAAGAATATGGAGGGCATTTTTGTAAACAATTAAATTTCTTAAAAATTATGCAATGCATTTTAATTTTTTAATACACCACACCAAACAATGCATAAGAGATAATCTCTATATAACTAGTTCTTGTATTACTAACCCATGCATTACTAACCTCTGCATTACTAATACACTTTATTTAGCACTATTCTTATACGCCCTACCAAACGACCCTTATTAGTGTAATAGATATGATTTCATTTGAAGCCACTAGATTTAGAGCCTGTTTGGCATAAGAATTTTTTTTTTATTTTTTTGAAATTAGTGTTTGACGACAAATTTTCAATTCACTTGAAGATGATTTTTGAAATTTTCGAAAATTTGAAAAACTCCAACATGCTATTTTTTAAAATTTTTACTCAAATCACTCACAAAAAAAAAACCAAAATTATATTTATATCCAAACACACCTCTAATTTTCAAATACTTTTAAAAAAAGTCACCTTTTTTTGGAATTTTACCATTCATATGTCCAAATTTCCACTTAGTTCGAACCTTGTGAGTATGCTTAAAAAGTTTTTTAAATAAAATAATTAATTTTGTAGCCGCAGTTATATTTTACGAACCAATGAAACTCAGAGTTATTAGCATCAACTATATATATATATAACTCGGGTGTTTCTTCATTTGGCAAGAAAACACATGATAATATTTCAGTATCATGTAATTTGTGGGCTCAAATCTCAATGTAACATAAAAAAGAACTTTTATTTTTGCTAGGAGAAGAAGATAGAAAGTTATTTGCAGAAGAGAATAAGATGTAAAAATGTTCACGCTAAAAAAAATAATCATCGTCCAAATACTAAGATAGGAGGACAAATACTGACATTGTTCTGCTTCTGAAGCAACCTTATCATTCATTGTTAAAGAAGTACTATATAGTATATGTTATAGTCCCACATTCTCCGAATTCATTAATAAAGAGCACAAAGTTATTAAGTTAGTATTTGGAAATAAAATTGATTGAAATTTGAAAAAGAGATTTTGAAGTTGTGTTGGAAAATAACTTTTAAAAATTAAAGTTGTACTTAAACATGCATTTTATTTGAAGAAAAATTGAAGTTTTGTGAGAAAAATTATCACCCAAAACTCCTAAAATAGTTTTTGGGAACTTGAATATTTTTTACTTTTTTCTCCCCAAAAATAATCATATTTCATAAACAAATAGTAATATTTTCAATTATGTTGGTGTTGTTTTTATCCTTTTTTGGGTCGAGGTATGGCTGCCAAAGTCAGCTAGACAACCCACATTTTTATGTAATTCTTGGAGGAATGGTATCCTTTTGCATAGCTTTTGGAGTTTCGTTTCGTTTCTTTTAATTTCTTTTTTTTCTTTATATATATATATATATATATGTAGAATTTACCGAGAACCTACAACCAAACAAACTTGGTTCATACCTTGAGAATGGAGAAAATGAATACTGATAATTTGCATGTTTTATTTCTATATATTCTTGGGATCAAAGAATACATATGAATGACAAATAAAACTTTTTATTTTTCTCACGTGACTTCTAGGGGATTATATGATAGCTACTTTTATAATTCACCTTCGTGGGGAAGACTTAAGTTTTTGTCATTTCTTGATTGGATTTTGTTGTATAGAACAAGATTAAATTCTCTGTTGCACAGTTGGCATGCATTAAGAGATAACTATTATTGTGTCTTATCATTTTAAGTATCATTCTAAGCATATAACATTGTTTGCATGTTAAATTATTTATTATCGAAGTCATTAATCGGCCGGTCCTTCTTGTTGATGCTGAAGAATGCAAGAGTTTCATGATGAGAATCTTGGTACAAAAAGGAGTATATATGGTACAACAAAATTTTAAATTTCAATATGTTCCCTAAAGGTTGGAGGTCCTTGACTAAGGTTAAAGTTGTCAGTACAAATAACATTGTCTTCCTTAAAGGGACAGTATGTCAAACAATATATTTTACCCGTATATATAAAGACTACTTTTACCAAAACTCAATACTGCATTAAATTCTTCATCCTTTAGGTTTTTAGATAAAGCCAATGAAATATTTTATAAATGATTGCAAAAGAGTTTAGGGACTGACAAAGGGGGAAGGGAAGGGGAAAAGCACTCCAGCTAGCAGGCAAAAATTATGAAGGCCTCAAGTGAATGTAGCTTCGTACTGGGTAGTATGTATACAGTCATAGAGAAGTTGTTCTCGGTATATCCAGCTCAAGTCAGCATTGAAGCATCCTGCGCAAAGAATAGAGAAAAATACACGACGGAGCATCTTTTGAAAAGTATTTAAAAAAATAATATCATTTTTGGTTTATTCCATATATAGCAGATTCATTTACAATACTGGCATATTACAAAGATTATATGCACAATTAATGAGTAACACCAATTACGAGATCAATTTTATCCTTATTTGTCCAAAATTTATGTTGATTAATTAGCATTTAACTCTCTCTCTTTCTCTCTATTCTGAATATTTGTCGCATAAATTAGCGTTCAAATATTCTCTGAATTTTTCAAGTACTTTGAGTATTTACATGAATGGTATAAATAAAATATGTCATGTATATTATTTATACATGTATTATACCAAATATAATTATCACTACAAGAAACTCGCGATTTTTTGACTACCAAAATAGTCGGAAAAGTACCTATTCCGACTACTTTCTGACTGATTTAGAGTAGTCGAAAAAAGATAGGTCGGAAAATATTTTTCAACTACTGTAGTCGGAAATTTTGGACTACTGTAGTCGGAAAATATTTTCGCAAAAAATTAGAAAATGCAGCTATTTTCCGACTGAAGTAGTCGGAAATACAAAAAATTATTATTTATTTTTAAAAATATTTTCGACTACTGTAGTGGGGATATTATACAAATAATAATTATTTATTAGTTATTTTATCGTACTTTCCGACTAAAGTAGTCGTAATCTGTATTATTGGGGCCTCATTTTCCGACTGTTGTAGTCGGAAAATCATTATGCTGGGCACACTTTTTCGACTATAGTAGTCGAAAAAATGGGTTGAAATTTGCCATTTTATTATCAATACATCACCTGTCAAATGCAAATATTATAAACAGCCAATTCCAACTAAACAACCAACTCAACCAATCAATTTCAACTGCACAACTAATTCAAATTAAACAATCTAATAATCAAACCAACCAATTCCAACATCAACAAACAAATATTCAAATCCCACAATATTAAACCAAAACATTACTTAACGTCTAAATATTTAATATCAAATCTGAGTAGCTAATACATATCGACACAAATATAATAAAGTCTAAACATATATATACCACATCATTCAAATCTACCATAAAGTCTAAATATAAAATTTAAATCTCCAAGAATAGTAATTAACCTTAAATGACTACTACACATCAAAATCAGTCTCTTCATCATCATAAAAGTGGGGCATGTATTTTTTCATGTATTTATCCATTCTAGCAATGTGAGTTTCGGCTGTCTCACATCATTTCGACAACAACTCAATATTCTTTTGCATTGCTCCCATTTGTTCCTGATTTTGCGCATTAGAAGCATCCGAAACTAATGGCGATGGACGAAAAGAGGAAGGCTGTTGTACTCCAAGCCTGTAAACTCTTCCTTTGGATACACCACCTGCTACATTCGTCCATATTGAAGTCATAACATCGGGTGACGGTTGGATTGGGGTACCATAATCAGAAGCAGGCTGCGTCTGACACCATTCATCCAAGGTTCTAATATCCATCCTGAAATAAAAGTAATAAGGATTATATAAATAAATCAATATCAAAGTGAAAATAGTCATAAAGTTATGATCTTACATATTGTTCCGATGCACGTGTCTCAACCCATCCTTCCATTGAGCCGTCTTTCTTCCTTTTTTTATGTGTCTCCTCAAAGACCTCAGCATCAGATACTGATCCACTTTTAACTTTTTCTGCATTAAAGATGTAATTTTTCTAGTGATTTCCAAATAAATGTCTCAAAACTATGAAGCAGAACAACATCACAGTACACTCTCTCCCTTTTGACTTTTTCACCATGACATTCTATTTTTAGTTTTTATACCTTTTTTCTAACTGATTCATGCACGTACAACTATTGGACTTGAAGATATCCTCTTTGCTCAAGATGCCAAATATCATTCTTCTCAAGTAAAAATTATGTTTATGAACCTGATCTTTAATATGTTTTAAGAAACTAGTTCAGCTTTGATTATTAGGAGAAGTCATACAATGTCACATAATAAAGCTGGTACAGAGAAAACAAATATAAAGAAAAAGTACTTTGGATGAGATTTGATCTCCTTCTTGGTATCTCTATCTGCATAACTCTAATAATGACTACTAGCCTCACAACTGGTATTGAATTTTAATTTATCCCACTAGCCTTTTGTAACAAAAAACATGGTATTTCAGGAAACACACCATCTTCAAGACTACCAGAAGTTTTGTGCTGAATAGATTTCTGTCTTATAGATTAAAAAAAAGAAGAAAAAAGTAGGCTGTCTTTTACACACTCCCAATCTTAAGGTTGTCTGCTTGTGAATCTATAAAATACTGTATATATTGGAATATCTAACCTCGTTTTCCTCTTAAGTGACATATATATATATGCTCCAATTTTGCAGGATTTGGGATCTATTAACTTTGTTGCTACTGCTGGATTAATTGACAGAGAACTCATATTGTTTTCGGCAATATAATTTTGGTAATGTTTTTGCTAACCTATCTGATATTTGATTCAGAAATTACTTAAAAATGCTTTCTATTAATGCTTTTGCTAACCTATTTCGCGTTTACTTTTTTAAATCTAACAGAGATTTTAACCGTCATGAATCAAGAAGGGTGCTCAGGCAAAAACAACAAAATATCCAACCGCATTCCAGCTAGATCACTTGCATCTTTGTGAAACCAACAGATTTCGTCGTTGACAATAAAAAGAATCTCTCGAGCTATAAGGTCTAATGATAATGAAGAAAGACATTCAGAATCTCGATCACTTGCATTTTTGCTAATGACGAGCTTCGAATGGAGAAGTATGCCGGTAGATGTTCCGCCGTCTCACTTTAAAGCTCTTCTTGAATGTTGGAACTCTGATCGCAAGGTAATTATATCCAACTTTTGCCAACTTTGTTTCGGAGTCTCACTTTAAAGAAAAAATTAGCTACCTGTCATGAGATAGCTTTTAAAGTATCCATGTCATGAGATACAATAGCTTGGAGGATGTTTGTATGAGTCAAGTTATATTGTGCAACCACTCTACTTGTGTTAGCTACCTGTCCTACTATGATTTATTTCTAACCAAATTGTCCAAAATATACATATAATGGTATGATCCTTCCATAGGTCTTATTTTTCTTTTTTCATCTTTCCTGCCTGCTGATAACTACAGCATCCAGATTTTCCATATTGATTGATTCTGAGTTTTCTTCCCAAAAATAGCAGAAATTAGTTACTTCACGAACAACTATCCATCCAAAGGCATCCACTTATGTAGTCTTATGTTCTTTATACCTAATACACCATTCTTCCTCTTGTCTTCCCACTTGATCAAATGTATGCTCTTCTCTGCACACTTGACATTATCCTTTATCTACTTAATTCCAAAAATAGCGATAAAGTCAAACAAGTTATGGCATTTCAACTCCAAAGCACAAACACATAAAATTGCTTTCTTGGGAAAGCAGTCCCTATTCTCATTTATTGGTAAACAAATATAGGCTGGAAGATGCAATGATAGACATGGATGTAACAAGCTGCTATTCAACCAATCAATCGTCCATCTGCTGGAAGTAACAATCAAGGTTAGTCCGTATTGTATTTACATATTTACCCAGCATAGCGCGAGCTTAATGCTCCGAACTGCCCATTATGTGATTCAAATTTTTGACTCAATCTAGTAATAGGATAAAAATGCTCTCCCTATTCTTGATTGAAAAATTTACAAGAACACAGCTTAACAAAGTTCAGCCTTAGTATTGTGTCTTTGCCTTCTATTAACTGGAGTGCAGAACAAGTGATTCTGGCAAAACTCATTTTCTGGTTTATTTCTTTGACCGAATAAAATCCAAGGCAATGAATCTTATGTATGATTTTATTTTTAGTGATTGAACTTTTTTATGTGCCTATTATCGAAAAGTCTCAACATTTTCCGAAAATTGGGCTAAGAGAATTTTTAGATAGGATTCTCTTGAAGGGGTAATGACTTTATTTATACTCTTTTGCAGGTGAAATAGATGAAGAAATGGAAGACAGAGACAATGATGAAGATCTAAACTTTACTTGAGAGAATTTTGAATTGTTGATTGTTGTAGATGCAGGTGGCGGTTTATAGGAATGTTTGTTATCAAAACAGTTTAAAACTTTTAACTCTTGAAATATCAAATGTATGTACTGGGTAACATTTCATCACAATCTAAGGATTTATTATTAGCTTGTTGGAAAATTTGGATTATGAATAGTTTCATTTTGTTATTTATATAAATTTTAGTGTTTTATAGTTTATTATATATATATATATATATATATGTGTGTGTGTGTGTGTGTGTGTAAATATTTATTTACAACAGGGGTTAATATTTTTAATTCAATTAAACTGTTACAATAATTAACAGAACTATTGCCATAGGACTTGCAAACCGTTCCAAAATATAAAAAACTGTTGCAATAGGTTGTTCAACCGTTGCTATATTTTAAAGCAATCATTGGCATTTCAATAATATATGTAACGGTTTAATAGATATAGTAACAGTTATAGACCGTTGCATTAAACGTTTTGGTAACGGAAATTAGCCGTTGCAATTGATAAGAATAATCGTTCCTACAGGAAGAGGGAAAACCGTTGCGATAGACTACACTATAGCAACGGTTATCTGAACCGTTACACAAACCGTTCCATAATTCTATAGCCACGCCAGCTAGTGGAATGGGCGCTGAACCGTTGCAATACATCTATGGCAACGGTTTACCTATCTGTTGCAACGGTTTTCCATCCGTGGCCATAGGTGAATTTTTAGTAGTGAATGCAGATGGCAACGAAGTTGACTGAGGAGGAAAAGTAGGAGGAGGCCCCGTATATGTAGGAGAGTGACCCGCAGTTGGAGATTTTAATTGAGTTCCCTTACCCTTACGGCGTCGACGATCGCTACCCTCAGATTCCATCTACCTAATATGACCATAGTAAAAAAACATAAAGCAAGTCTTCAACATATTAGATGTATAAGAAATAATACAAAAACACACAGATTTAGATGATTAGAAAAAAATATAAAAACATAAAAAGATAAAATCTTCAACATATTAGAAGATTAAGAAAAAAACATAAAAATCCTAAAGAATAATAAAAACATAAAGTAATTCCTCAACAAATTAGATGATTAAGGAAAAGCATAAAAATTAAAGAAATAATAAACACATAAAGTAATTTTCAACAAATTAAATGATTAAGGAATAACATAAAACCTAACGAAATAATAAAAACATAATGTAATTATTCAAAATATTAGATAACTAAGGAAAAATATAAAATTTAAAGAGACAATAAAAACCCAACAAGTCAATCATCTTCACTTGATTCATATTCATTGTGATTTCACCTTAGAAATAAACCCAGCAACTCCTTCTATAAATTTCTCCCTCAATCCCGCATGATTAGGATGAGTCCTATTATACATCCATCTACGATGTTCAAATTCCATCTACATCAACAAAAAAACTATTTCGATATTCTTCTACAGGTTTCTACATTGAATAATTGTAATACATTCAACATTTAACTATGAATGACTCTATAAATATAAAATTTTACAACAAAAATTAGATTGATTACATTCAAAAGCATATCTACTAGTTTATAGCGGAATAAAAATTCAAAAAGAGATGTCTCACATGTCCAATTGACTAATTAAATTTGCAACAACAATAATATCCGGAAAAGTGCATTTAGTACCGTCACACCTCCTTTTTTCCATTTAAAGTGACATTATTCGAAATGAGATTATTTATTTAATTAGAGTCGCCACTTGGGATAGGTTTGGCTTTTGGTGTCCCAAGTCACCAGTTTATCTTGATTCCCCAAATCGAGGAAATTTTGATTTCCGAATGGAGTCTGCGAACTCGAAATTCTAAATAAGGAATTCTGTTAACCCGAGGGAAGGTGTTAGACACCCCCGGATCCCGTGGTTCTAGCACGGTCGCTTAAACTATTGTAATTGGCTAAAAATTTGATTTTTATATATGTCATCCTATAGTGCAATTTTAAAATTATTTACCGATTTTAATTAAAAAGTTTTAAGAAATTGAACGTCGTTTAAAATATGTTTTTGGATTACGTCACATGAAATGCACCTGGATCCTCGACAAAATTCATTCAACGTTTTTAGATTTGGATTTGGGTTACATAAAATGCACACCCGAGTTTAGGAAGGTAAAATTATTAAAGAACGAGCTTAAAGTGACTAACGTATTATTAAATTTGCGGGCGGCCATAAAAATTCGCTAAACGGCACATCCCGATTTCTAAGTATTTTTAATGAATTAATTAAAGACGGCCACACAGTTTGTGATTTTATTTGGGCGAGGCGCACCTTGAATTATTTTAAAGGCCATCCTAAAGAGACTATTGTTCTCTATTAAAGATTGTCTCTAAAAACCTAATTAATTAGCATTACAAAATTCGTGCCTCAAGTTCAAATCCGAACTTAAACAAGAGGAAAACCCTCTTAATTTGAATTCGCTACCTAAATTGGAAGGCCTAGAATTGCATTACCAAATTATACAACTGAATACAATAAAAATACAACTGAATACAGCTGATGAAACTCTTGAATGCAACAAAATACAACTAACTTATGCTGAATAAAATAGTTGAATATAACTAACTACAACTGAATACAATTGTATAAATTACTTGAATACAACTAACTACTGCTGAATAAAATAGTTAAATACAACTGATTAAACCTGAATACAAGTGAATATAGCTGAAGAATACATTCGAATACAACTGAATACAAATAGGCGATTTGGGCGATCTAGAGAGAGAAACAGCCCAATGTCTTCGTTGGCTGGCGGCCAGCGATTAATTCCGGTTGGTCAGCCCCCTATCACATCTGCCCAACCTCCTACAACAACTACAAACAATCCCCAGCCCTCAAATCCCACAAACAAAGCCAAGAGCATTTTTCTCTTTTGAGTTAAAAATCAGAGGATATTTATGCCACTCGTGGGGAGCATTTATGCTTCTCTCCAGTAGCAGTTCGGTAACAGGAAATTAAAGGTGAAAGTCCAAAGCAATTCTGATAAATTTTGCTAAGCCACCCACATATTAAGCAAATAAAAAGTGATGAAAACCTATGGTTACCCGTGAAGTGTTTGAATGTGGGATTGATAATGGCGGATAAATTGAAAAGTTGGGTGGGAGAAGAGTTAAGAAACTGGGATTTGTGGGAGAAGAGAGTATGGTTGTATGCAAACAGAGAGAGATTGTATTGGGGTTTGCAGATACCCGGTAATTATATGAGAGAAAATACAAAAAGAGAGAGAAAAAAAATAATATTTAGCATATATGGTGCCTTAATTGTAGGATGTAACTATATTTAGATTGTTTGCTATAAAGGATAAAAGGTATTATAGGATGTAATGTCACGACCTAATTTCCTAACCCGGTCGTGATGGCGCCTCTCGTGAAGACAAGGCTAGCCAGCTAACCCAAATCGTCTCTTTAACAATTATTAAACATAAATGAATAGATAAATACAGCTTAGCGACAATAATAAGAAGTGTTTACAGCCCAATATAACCCGACCCGGGTGTCACAAGTCACGAGCCTCTAAAGAAAATCTGAACACAACTAATAGGGCCAATAATATACAAAATTAAATTCTGAAATTCTAAAGACAATGTCTGGTGTCGCGAACGCTGGCGGTCACCTTGCTCAGCTACGATAGTAATACCTTCAAGCAGCTAATATCCCGCTACCGGGTGATCAATACCTGCAGCTGCATGCGAGGTGTAGGGAGTAAAGTGAGCACTCCAACCCAGTGAGTAATAAAAGTAAATAATAACTGAGCAGTAAGAAATCACGCATAACAGATCATCATGCTATAAAGAAGCAGTGAAAACCACTTTGAGAAATCAGTGAAGCTATGAAATCTTTGAAGAAACATTTTAGCTCAGTTTAAAGTCTCTTTTGAAAAATGCTTTTTTTTCCAACAATTACGCAAATGAATACTGTAGCAGTAGTGCATATGAGCACAGAACTTTGCCTCTCGGGCCCAACACTTAATGATCAAATAGTACCAGAACCGCAGATAACTGCCTCCAGAAGTATCACAAACAACAAACAATGAACAAATGCATGAATGCAATGCAATGCATATGATGGTACATTCTAGTACCCACTACGGCGCGCAGCCCGAGCCACCCATAATCATTTAACGTCGACGGCGCTCACTAGGGGTGTATACAGACTCCGGAGGGGCTCCTATAGTCCAAGCGCAATAACAAGCCATCTCGTGGCATCAATCAAATCCTGGTCAGTCATTATTACCTCACCACTTTATATCACATAGTGTTATTGTTACTATTGTTTTAAGTCACATCATACAGTGTCATTGTTATCAGTGTTCTAAATCACTGTTGCAGCGCGCAGCCCAAGCCGCCCATAATGTTTCAAGTCACATCACACAGTGCCATTGTTACCACTATTTTAAATCACTGCTGCGGCGGGCAGCCCGAGCCACCCATAATGTTTCAAGTCACATAACACAGTGCCATTGTTACCACTGTTTTAAATCACTATTGCGGCGCACAGCCCGATCCACCCATAATGTTTCAAGTCACATCACACAGTGCCACTGTTACCACTATTTTAAATCATTCCTGCGGCGCGCAGCCCGAGCCACCCATAATCAGTCCAGAGAGAAACATCATAAGCCCCTTGGGCATTTATAAAACAGTAGTTCTCAGCCCGAAATAACATTTAAAATATCATTTGAGTTTTCAAAACTTAGAAATATGGCTGATTTTGCAAAATATTATTAAAAACCTTGGGCTGAAATGAAATGATATGCAAAATATGCTAAAACAGTAGTATCAATCCCCAAAGGGGTCCACAAGTCGGCACAAGGCCCCAACCAATGGCAACAAGCTCAATTCAAAGTAATAAAGTATGCGTCTCAATCGCCAATATAGAAGAAATAACACGCGGGATGGACCAAGTCACAATCTCCAATAGTAAACGACCCTGCACTCGCTATAGAATCCGTTTCACACCTCAATATAGCGTTACAATGTGAAATTCGGGGTTTCAAACCCTCAGGATATCATTTACAAGCATTACTCACCTCGAACGGGCGAAATCTCTAGCACGCGACGTCTTTGCTCCTCAAATCGGCCTCCACGCACATCGAATCTATCCAAAATTAGAGCAACTACATCACAATATGATAAGGGAACAATACCCAATCGAAAACAACCGAGAAATAGCAAAAATCTCGAAACTAGCAAAATCTGAGCCCCGAGCCCGCTTCTCGAAAAATTACGAAATTCATATGACCGGATTCCTCGTCTCGCCATGAGTCCGTACATATTAAATTTACCAAAATCGGAGTTCAAATGACCCCTCAAATCTCCATTTTAACTATCTTAAGTTTCAAGCCCTAAACCACCATTTTTCCCATAAATTACTTGAGTTTTCAGCTCTAATCCATATATTAGCATCATAAATGGGAGTTTTAAGTTCAAGAACTTACCTCAAGTCGTTTCCACCTTGAATCCCTCTTTAATCTTCACCAAAAAGCTCTCAAAATGATCAATCATAGAGGAAAAATGACCCAAAATCGGATATAAACTCACTGCCCAGATTTTTCGAAATCACTATTCACCCGCGCGGGTTATTGTTCACGCGTGGGCTACTGTTCACTGATGCTAAAAAAAGCACAGCAGCTGCCCAATAATTAGCAGCAGTTTTTATTTCACTAAAATGGCTCTAAATCCGTCATACAAACTCGGAATTAGAGGATTCTTGTTCCTATGATTCACAAATAATAATATGAACACAACACTTCAATCAAAACTCAATTCGGAGCTCATTTGCCCAGTGTGATACTCATTTCACTCGTTAAATAATTAACTCATATTTCGCGTCAAAAACCAATCGTGACTTTCCAGATCAGTCCTATAATTCATTATCAAAATTCCGGAAGTCTCGAAATCAAATTTGTATCTCTAGAACTGAAAATGAACCTTTAGATCATTACATGCTTATGCTCAAAACGGCAAAACTCTTCCAAAACTTATCCGAGCCTCATGGGATCCCAACAAAGTCTACTAACAAGTCCCATAATATGACACAAACTTAGTTGTTCCTTCGAATCACCAAAAACAATGCAAAAATGCTAAATTCACCTCGGATTCAAGCCTATGAACTTTGAAACTTCTAACTTTCACATCCGATGCCGAAACACGTCAAAACTAGTCCGAATGACCTCAAATTTTGCAGACAAGTCCAAAATAACATAATGAAGCTACAGCAACTCTCGGAATTCCATTCCGACCCTCGGATCAAAATCTCACCTATCAACCGGAATTCGCCAAAATACTAACTTTGTCAATTCAAGCTTAATTCTACACCGGTCATCACAAAAATATTTCGGACACACTCCTAAGTCCCAAATTACCTAACGAAGCTATCCGAACCATCAAATTTTCATTTCGAGCGATCTAACACATAAGTCAATATCCGGTTGACTTTTCCAACTTAAGCTTTCTTAAAAGTGACTAAGTATCTCAAACCTTACCAAAATCATTCCGGTATGACTTCAAATTTGCACACAAGTCACATTCTACATTGCGGACTTGTCGCAACTTTCGGAATCACATTCCGACCCCGATATCAAAATTTCCACTTCCGGTCGAAATTTCCCAAAAACCTTCAAATTTCTATATTTAGCCAAATGACTTCAAAATGACCTCCAGACATCCGAATTCACTTCCGATCGCGCTCCCAACTCCAAAATCACCATACAGAGCTATTCCCAGACTCGGAATCCCAAACGGACATCTATAACACTGAAATGCCTTCCAATCCAAATTTATGAAATTCTTCTAAAATACTAACTTCCACAATATACGCCGAAATGCTTACGGGTTATCCAAAAACAAATCCGGACATACGCCCAGGTCCGAAATCATCATACGAACATGTTGGAACTTTCAGATCCCAATTCTGAGGTCGTTTACTCAAAATTCCAATCTTAGCCATTTTCTTCAACTTGAGGTTGCCGCAATGAAAAGTTTCTTTCCAATTTGACTCCGAATTTCCTAAAATTCAACTCTGACCAAACGTACAAGTCAATATACCTAAAATGAAGTTGTTCATGTCTTCCAACTGCTGAACGGTGCGCTAGAGCTCAAAACAACCGGTCGGGTCGTTACATGTAATATTTTAAAATGGTATTTATTTAAAATAAATAGGGTACTAAGATTTTATATAGGGTGTAAAAATTCCATAATGAATAATATTAACCAATATGATATCAATTATCATCCAGAATCGGGACATTTGCATCTATGCCTGCTTTTTGTGCCACATTTTAACTTGTGCCCGCTTTGCAAAAAAAATTGCAAGCGTAATCTCTTTTTCGCATAACTTCAGCACACAGGGCTGAAGTAGCAAAGGTAATCACATAAAACTTTAGCATTTTAGTAGTCGGGCTTGAAGTTCAGCTCTAGAGCTGAAGTTTTTGTTTTGTAACTCGCGAACTTCAGCTCTAGAGCTGATGTTTTATTTTTTAAGTTTTTGTTTAGTAACCAGGAAACTTCGCCAGTTATAAAATAAAAACTTCAGCTCTAAAGCTAAAGTTTTTCTTTTGTATGTTTTTGTCTTTGTAACCGATAAAGCTGAAGTTTCTATGTTGTAACTAGAAAACTTAAGCTCTAGAGCTGAAGTTTCTATGCTATCACTAGAAAACTTCAGCCCTAGAACTGTATATTTTTTTCCCACAAATGCTAACAGTCTCATTAATTGAGTCGTCCTCAGTCAAGAATCCTGACTTATATTAAATCTTCTGTGAACTATGACAAGATGTTCAACATCCTGACTTTTTATAACTGCTACTAGTTAATATTAGTGTCGTTGCCTTTTAGTATCAAAAACAATGTATCGTAGGGGACTAAGCAGTGATCTCCATATTAAATCATTAATGAAACAATAGAAGATTTGAAATTCAATTGTACAGTTGCTTTAGCAGCACCAATAACAGAAGAAGAAGAAGAAGAAGAAGAAGAAGAAGAAGAAGAAGAAGAAGAAGAAGAAGAAGAAGAAGAGAAAGGGAAGCTGAAGTTTTTTAAAAAGTAGGTACGAGTACAAACAGAAAGACAAAGCGGCTACAGATTAAAAAGGGGCGCCCAAATAAGGCGCTCCATGCAATTTTTACTCCAAAATCCCAACATGGGCCTCTAATCATACCCAACTCTTAGCCTATTAATATACTATTAACCAATGTAATATCACGACAACCTAAATTGAACAACTAATATGGTTTCTCAAAAATAATCAGCCGGGTAGCCCCATTTAATAAGTTTGAAGTTTGAACCAATTTTCTTTTCATGTTACCTATCAGATATATCTCGTGTACTGCAATGATTGGTACTAAATAAGTCTTAATATTTCGAGGTTCGTATATGCTAAAACTTGTAGTTTAATCCTTACACCAATACTTTCCATAATTTCGGACCTACAGATAGCCTCAAACAACTTAGGAAGCATAAACAGTCTTTGTCCATAGTAGTTTGCTTTATGCGCTACTAATAATAAATTATTAGACTATGGATAAGGTTCTCGTAGCATAGTTATGATACGTAACTCCAACCTTCGAGTGCATGCTTGCGTGACTTGATCCTAACTTCAAAGTAATAATAAAAAATAAATATTTTATAAATTGTGGGTACATTTCACGTGGTGTGATTTGTGATATGTATGAAACGACAAGTGTACGACATCGTACTTGTTTAAAATAATTTCATAAATATTTAAAATAGATAAATATATAATTATAAAGCAGAGGGGATAAAAAAACACACACATGTTTAAAATATGTAATAATCAAACCTTCTTCCGGGTTAACAGAATTCCTTACCTGGCCTTCTGTGTTTCCCAGACCTAAAACAAAGTCAATTTTTCTTGAATTGGAATTTAAAGTAAATGGTGACTTGGGACACCTTAATAAATTATTTCAAGTGGCGGCTCTATAAATAAAATAATTAATTCTTTTTTCAATAATATCACTTAAAATGGAAAAAAACTCCTTCCCTCGAAAAAGGAGGTGTGATAATTTTAAAATTATTTAATGCTTTTACTTTTTAGTGTCTAGCATTCTTATATATTATTTATTTGAAAAATACTTACTATTAGTAAGCTATTATTTATTATATTATTTAATATATTTTGATGAGATCATTTGAAAAAAAAGTTTTTATAATTATGTAATTATACTTGTACAATTGACATTGATAAGTACAATGTAACAAACTAGTGTAATTACTACACAATATAATCATATGGTGTGTACTTGCTATCATAGTAATTACAATTACACGTAACTTTCTAAACGGACCTTAATTGTAATTATTTGTATCAAAAAGAAATATGGGTGACAAGGGACATAGAGTAAATAATTGTAGCAGTTAAGGGTAAATATGGATCATGATGGTTTGGTTTTGATATATCAAAATCAAACCAAACCATCTCTATCAGTTTGAATTGGTTTGGTTTTATTTGATTTTTCGGGATTTTTATCATATAAATATTATTTCAATTTTATGTGACGACCCGACCCGTCGTCTCATAAGTTTCCATCATGTTTTTCCCATTTTACGCTTTCTTATGTTTCAATATATGTGTTTGGTGAATTTGAAGTGATTCGGATAGAGTTTGGTAAGACATGAGACAATTAGTCTCTTTAAGGAAGAATTAGTTTGGAAAAGTCAATTTGAGTTAGAGGGCTCGAAATTGAATTCCGATGATTTGATTGCTTTCAAGGGATGATTTAAGGCTTAGGAGCGTAATCGAAAGTAATTTTGGAGGTCCGGTGAAGAAGCCTACTTTTGGCGAAGTTAGTATTTTGGCGATTTCCGGTTGATATGTGGAATTTTGATCTGGGAGTCGGAATGGAATTCCGAGAGTTTCAGTAGCTTCGTTAGGTGATTTTGGACTTGTGTGCAAAATTTCAGTTGATTCGGAGGGGTTTAGGTTGGGTTTTTGATTGAATGTGAGTTTTAAAAGTTTTAGTTTAACTTAAGCCTTGATTTAATGAAACTTGATGATTTTGATATTAACGATAGTGTTTTTATGGTTCGAGCAACTTTGAAAAAGATAATAGGACATATCTGTGCTTTTGGTTGAGGTCCCGAGGGCCTCAGGGTGATTTCGAATGGCCAACGGGTCATTTTTGGAAGGTTCTGAACTGTTGTTGCTGGTATCTGGTGTTTTCCTTCGCGTCCGCGAGGTCCTATCGCGTTCGAAAAGAAGAAATTGGATTCTGAGTCTTTTGGTCTTCGCGTTCGCGAAGAAGGAATTGTCATCTGGGACTTTTGTTCTTCACGTTCGCGAAGAAGGAATTTTCTGTCACGCAGGTCCTACTTCGGAAGCTCATATCTTTTTATCTAAAAGGAATTTTGAGATGATTCAAAAAAAAAGTTGTAGCTCTTCGTACCTAGTTTCCATAAAGATAAATAAATCATAATTTGGACATCTGTAGAAAAAGTTATTGACATTTTACTAGAGGCTGTCTTGGAAGAGTAAATTATGCACTTGAACATTTTTGTTCTTCGCGTTCGCGAAGAACAAATTTTGAACCTGAACAGTTTGTCCTTCGCATTCGCGAAGAAAGATTTACCTGGGCAGAATGTTTAAGTTCTAGAAATGGGACTTCGTTCTCATTCCATTTTTGACGATTTGGAGCTCGGATTGGGCGATATTTGGACAATGTTTCTTAGTGAACAATGGGGAAAGTGTTCTTAACTCAATTTTGTATAACTCGAATCTATTGCAAGTTTTGGTGTTTAATTTGAGATTTTTTGTTGAAAAAGATAGAAAACCCTCTTGGATTGAAATGGTGATTTAAGGGGCCAATGAACTCCAATTTTTGTGAATTTGGTATGTATAGACTCATGGCGAGATAAGGATCGTATTGATGTAAAAATTTCTGGATTTCGAGACGTGGGCCCGGGGCTCGGGTTTTGCAAATTTCGTGATTCTTGATATTTTTCGATTGTTTTCGAGTGGGTATTGTTCCCTTAGCATATTGTAATGTATTCGCTCTGATTTTGGTAATATTCGACGCGCGTGCAGGCCAATTTGAGGGGCAAAGGCATTGCGAGCGAGGAATTTCTCCGGCTCGAGGTGAGTAATACTTGTAAATGATATCCTATGGGTTTAAAACCCTGGATTTGCTCTTCGTAGTGCTGTATTGAGGTGACTTGCACGCTGGATATGAGCGTGGGGTAGAGCGCCATTATGGATTGTGACTTGGTCCGTCCCGGTTGTTGATTTTTACTGTGTAGTTGACTGAAACTACTTGTTATCATCATAGTTTGGACTAATTGCTATGTTTGGTCTT
Organism: Nicotiana glauca; assembly: GCA_026770625.1. Lineage (NCBI taxonomy): Eukaryota > Viridiplantae > Streptophyta > Magnoliopsida > Solanales > Solanaceae > Nicotiana > Nicotiana glauca. Next base: position 20,739 of record MU702661.1, on the reverse strand, counting down.
CGTGCCAACTATGTGAATCCTTCGGGGATTGAGATTTCTGTTTTAGCATATCTTGCATATCATTTGGCTTTAGTCCAAGGTTTTTTAAAATACCGTTTTGTAACCTCAGCCATATTTCTAAGTTTTGAAAACTCAAATGACACTTTAAATACTATTTCGGGCTGAGAGTTACTGTTTTATAAATGCCCAAGGGGTTTATAATATTTTCTGGACTGTCCATGGATCGGGCTGCGCGCCGCAGCAGTGACTTGAAATAATGGTAACAATGTCACTGTATGATGTGACTTGAAATAGTGGTAACAATGGCATTGTATGATATAAATTGGTCAGGTAACATTGGTTGACCGGTCAGGTAACATTGACTGACCTGTATATTGCGCTTGGGCTGTAGGAGCCCCTCCAGAGTCTGTACACACTCCCAATGAGCGCCGTAGACGATAAATCATATGCATGGTTAGCTCGGGCTGCATGGCGCAGCGGTCATGTGCATTGCATTGCATTCACGCATTTGTTCCTGTTTGTACTACAGGGAATGACATTCAACACTCTCATATCATTGGTATCCATGCTATATCTTGCATTGTGTACCAGATACCCTGGTGTTATTTGTAAATAGAGTGCTGAGTCCGAGAGGCTGATGTTGTACTTGTGAGTTGGGAGTGAGCCCGCAGGGCTGATACTGTACTGAGAGGTTGATATTGAGCCCGAGGGGAAGATTTCTGATTATTTCTTACTTGTTGAAATTATTTTCGCAACTGTTGAAAGGATCATTTTAAAAAAAAAAGGTTTTAAACTGGGCCAATATATTTCTAAAGATTTCACATTTTTCACTGATTTTCTCAATTGAAGGGTTTTTCTCCACTGAGTTGGAAGTACTCACTTTACTTCCTGCACCTCGCGTGCAGTTGCAGGTATTGTTCACCTGGTAGCGGGTTATTAACGGACCGAAGGCCTTACTATGGTAGTTGAGCAAGATGACCGCCAGCGTTCGCGGCACCGCACTTCATCTTTTGTAACGACCCGACCCATCGTCTCATGTATCTCCACCCCGTTTTCCCCATTTTATGCTTATATATGTTTTATTATATGTTTTTGGTGAATTTGAAGTAATTCGGATAGAGTTTGGTTGGAAATGAGACAATTAGTCTCTTTAAGAGAAGGTTAGTTTGAAAAAGTCAACCGGATATTGACTTATGAGTTAGAGGGCTCGGATGTGAATTCCGGTGGTTCGGTTAGCTTCGGGGGATGATTTGTGGCTTAGGAGAGTTATCGGAATTGAATTTGGAGGTCCGGTGTAGAATTAGGCTTGAATAGGCTAAGTTTGAATTTTGGCGAATTCCGGTTGATAGGTGAGATTTTGATCTGAGGGTCGAAATGGAATTCCGGGAGTTTCAGTAGCTCCGATAGGTGATTTTTGATATGCGTGCAAAGTTTCAAGTCATTCGGAGGTGTTTAGGTCGAGTTTTTGATCAAATACAAGTTTCGGAAGTGTTAGTTTGACTTAGACTTGAATCTGTGGTAATTTTGCGAAACTGATGTTAATGATAGTGTTTTTATGGCTCGAGCAAGTTTGAATGAAGTATTAGAACGTATCTGTACTTTTGGTTGAGGTCCCGAGGGCCTCGGGGTGATTTCGGATGGCTAACGGGGATTTTTGAGTTGAAAAATGCAGCAGAAAAATTATAGAGAATTTTTATTCTATGCGATCGCATAGAAAGTTTGGCAGGGGGCTCAGATTTGCTCTATGCGATCGCATAAAGGGCTGTGCGATCGCATAGGCTTGGGAGGATGGTCAGTGCGTTCGCGTGAGTAGTAGTGCGATCGCATATTAGGAATTTTGGGAAGATGAAATTTGTGCTATGCGATTGCAATGGTAGTGATGCGATCGCATAGGGTTAAAAATACCTGGGCATAATGCTTTTAAGGGTTATTTCATCCGCGACCCATTTTTTATTATCACCATTTTTACTCCGCCAAGAGAGCTTTTTGGTCGATTTGAAGAGGGTTTTCGACGGGTATTGATTGGAGGTAAGTCTCTTGACTTAGAAACATCATTTTATTGAAGAATCAACAACTTAAATTCATGAAAGTGGGTTGAAATTGTGAAGAACAAGGGATTGGTTTTGAAAAATGAATTTTTGGGATTTGAAAGGCCATTTGAGTTTCGATTTTGATAAAATTTATATGTATAGACTCGTGGCGAGACGAGGAATCCAGTGATGTAAATTTTGAAATTTTTCGAGATGTGGGTCCGGGGCTCGTGTTTTGCCAACTTCGTAATTTTTAGTATTTTTCGAGTAATTTCGATTGGGTTATGTTTCATTAGACTATTGTAATGTATTCGTTGTGGTTTTGTCTAGATTTGACGTGCAAGGAGGCGGATTCGAGAGGAAAGGCATGGCGGACTAGTTTTGTGGCCGGCTTGAGGTGAGTAATAGATGTAGATGATGCCCTGAGGGTTTGAAACCCCGGTATATCACACTGTGACTCTATATTGAGGCGAGACACGTACTCTACGGTGAGTGCGGGGTCGATTGTGATTGGGGACTATGGCTTAGTTCTACCGAATGATGTTCGTACTGTGTTATTGGCTAGAAATTAGCTGTTAAACCTCCTACATGGATGGTTATGGATATATTCGGGCTATATGACGGTTATTTGGATCCCGTAGGGATTATTATCACCGTTGCCATAAAATTGAGCATGTTTCCATGATATCAATCCTGAGTTAAATACTGTCTAGAAATGATTAGCAATCTTCTAATGTTTTAACCACCTAATAATAATTCCTGATAATTGGAACTGAAAATAGTAAACTTGATTGTGCCTGTGTGGCTTGCATGCGTATTATTTGACTGATTGTGGATCGGGCTATACGCTACAGCGAATGTTACGATGATATTGCGCTTGGGCTGTAGGAGCCCCTCCGGAGTCTGAACCCCCATAGTGAGCGCGGGTACCCAATGGATCGGGCTATACGTCGCAGCGGTCATGTGCATTGCATTGCATTCATTCATCTATACCTGCCTGTGTTATCTGTTATTAATTATTGTTATTACACTGTTAAATGTGTAGGAGTATTGGTCATAGCTTTGCATTGTTATATTTCGGGATTTCTTACTGTCAGTCATTATATATGTCTATTACCACTTAGTTGGAAGTACTCATTTTACTCCCTGCGCCATCTGTGCAGATCCAGGTATCCCGAAAGTTTAGCTGAGCTTTTGCTGATTTCAGAGTTTATCCGGAGTTGTCGAGATAGCTGCCTAACGTCCGCAGGACCCGACTCCTCCCCTATCCCTTTTATTATCTTTCCGAAGTTTTGAGACATTGTATTATTTGGAGTCTTGTCACGCTGTATTGTTAGAGGCTCTAGACTTATGAGCCTCAGGTCTTTGGGAGTATATTCTGTGTTATAGTGATATTCAACGTAATCTTTTAGTTTCATTGTTATTAATGATTCAAATAACTGGTTTTGAGCTTCATGCACGGGTTGAGAGTGTAAATTGTCGGGCTTGCCTAGCAATTGTGTTGGGCGCCATCACAACCAGGATTGGGGTCGTGGCATCTTTGAATTCCGGTTTTTATCTTGTATATATATAACTTATTAGCCATATAGTAGCATTCCCATTCCTTAGATTCTCGTAACTTGTGACACCCTGGTCGGGTTGTGCTGAGTGATAGATATTAGTCAAGAGCATTTTTTTCTTTCGAGTTAAAAATCAGAGGATATTTTTGCCACTCGTGGGGAGAATTTATGCTTCTCTCCAGTAGTAGTTCGGTAACAGGAAATTAAAGGAGAAAGCCCAAAGCAATTCTGATAAATTTTGCTAAGCCACCCACATATTAAGCAAATGAAAAGTGATGAAAACCTATGGTTACCCGTGAAGAGTTTGAATATGGGATGGATAATGGCAGATAAATTGAGAAGTTGGGTGGGAGAAGAGTTAAGAAACTAGGATTTATGGGAGAAGAGAGTATGGTAGTATGCAAACAGAGAGAGATTGTATTGGGGTTTGCAGATACACGATAATTATGTGAGAGAAAATACAAAAAGAGAGAGAGAAAAAAATAATATTTAGCATATATGGTTCCTTAATTGAAGGATGTAACTATATTTAGATTTTTTTGCTATAAAGGATAAAAGATATTTATAGGATGTAATGTCACGACCTAATTTCCTAACCCGGTCGTGATGGCGGCTCTCGAGAAGACAAGGCCAGCCAACTAACCCAAATCGTCTCTTTAACAATTATTAAACATAAATAAATAGATAAATACAACTTAACGACAATAATAAGAAGTGTTTACAGCCCAACACAACCCGACCAGGGTGTCACAAGTCACGAGCCTCTAAAAAAAATTTGAACACAACTAATAGGGCCAATAATATACAAAATTAAATTCTGAAATTCTAAAGACAATGTCCGGTGCCGCGAACGCTGGCAGTCACCTTGCTCAGCTACGATAGTAATACTTTCAATCAGCTAATATCCTGCTACCGGGCGATCAATACATGCAGCTGCACGCGAGGTGCAGGGAGTAAAGTGAGTACTCTAACCCAATGAGTAATAAAAGTAAATAATAACTGAGCAGTAAGAAATCACGTATAACAGATCATCATGCTATAAAGAAGCAGTGAAAAACCCTTTGAGAAATCAGTGAAGCTATGAAATCTTTGAAGAAACATTTTAGCTCACTTTAAAGACTCTTTTGAAAAATGATTTTTTTTCAACAATTACGCAAATGAATACAGTAACAGTAGCGCATATGAGCACAGAACTCCGCCCCTCGGGCCCAACACTTAATGATCAGATAGTACCAGAACCGCAGATAACTGCCTCCAGAAGTATCACAAACAACAAACAATGAACAAATGCATGAATGTAATGCAATGCATATGATGGTACATTCATGTACCCACTACGCACGCAGCCGAGCCACCCATAATCATTTAACGTCGACGGTGGTCACTGGGGATGTGTACAGACTCCGGAGGGGCTCCTATAGCCCAAGCGCAATAGCAAGCCATCTCGTGGCATCAATCAAATCCTGGTTAGTCATTATTACCTCACCACTTTATATCACACAGTGCCATTGTTACTACTGTTTCAAGTTGTGACGACCCGGCCCGTCGTCACGTGAGTTACCGCCCCGTCTAACCCGTTATATGCTTAATCATGTTTCAATATGTGTACTTGGTGAATTTGAGTCAATTCGGATCGAGTTTAGTAGGAAGTGGGACAATTAGTCTCTTTAGTAAAGGAATAGTTTGAAAAAGTCGACCGGATGTTGATCTGTGAGTTAGAGGGCTCGGAATTGAATTCTGGTGGTTCGGTTAGCTTCGGGGGATGATTTGTGACTTAGGAGTGCGATCGGAATTGAATTTTGAGGTCCGGTGTAGAAATAGGCTTGAATTCGCGAAGGTTGAATTTTGACGAATTCCGGTTGATAGGTGAGATTCTGATCCGGGGGTCGGAATGGAATTCTGAGAGTTTGCAGTTGCTTCGTTAGGTGCTTTTGGATATGTCCGCAAATTTTTAGGTCATTCAGACATCGTTTGGCCGGGTTTTTGATTGAATGAGAAATTTGAAAGTTTTAGTTTAATGTGGGCTTGAATCCGTGGTAATTTAATGATTCTAGTGTTGTTGAATGTGTTTTGACGATTGGAGCAAGTTTGAATGATGTTATAGGAAGCATTGGTACAATTGGTTTGAAGTTCCGAGAATTCAGGAGAGTTCCGGGTAGGTTCCGGGATGTTTTAAGCCTAAAATCACAGTTGCAGAAGGTCAGATGGGTTGCAGGCCTCGGAACCCACCCACGCGGACCGCACAAAAATAAAGTGCTTCCGCGGTGTGTTCTGTGCGGACCGCACAAGTTTGGACGCGGCCGCAATAGGCGTCGCGCGGACCACACAAAAAGGGGCGCAGCCGCGTGACCCCTGCCCGCTTTCCCTACTTCGGAAGCTCGTATCTTTTTATATACAAAGAATTTGAAGGTGATTCACAACGAAGTTTTAGCCCTTCGTCTCTAGTTTCTAGAAAGCTAACGAAATCATAATTTGGACATCTGTAGAGATAGTTATGACCAAAATACTGAAGCCTATCACAGCAGTCAAAGCTGCGCGGCCGCGGCCATTTTTGCGCGGCCGCGGAGCCTGGACGCGGACCGCGGCCATTTTTGTGCGGCCGCACAGGTCAAAATCTGGGGCTACTTCTATAAATCCGAGGTTTTGGGTTTTATTTGATATTTTACCCGTGGGAGCTCGGATTTTGGCGATTTTTCGAAGGTTTTTCAAGAAATCCATCGGGGTAAGTAATTCTAACTCAGATTTGGTTAGAGTACATGAATCTATAATTGAATTTATCATTTAATTAGCGATTTGAGATGGAATTTGGGAAGAAAATTGTGGAATCTTTCAAAAAATATAAAATGAAGATTTGAAGGACCAAATGGTGTCGGAATTGGATAAATTTGGTATGGTTAGACTCGTGAGAGTGCGAGGTTTCTGAAAATGTAAATTTTACCCGATTCTAAAATGTGGGGCCCGAGGGGCATTTTGGTTATTTTACAAATTTTTGCGTATTAGCTTAGAATTTAATTGTAGAATAAATTACTTGAATTATTATTTACAATATGCAATGTAATTGAATAGATTTGAGCCTTTTGGAGTCGGATACTCGTGGCAAGAGCGTGATTTCAGGTTGACTTGCACTTGATCGAGGTAAGTGGCTTTTCTAACCTTGTGTGGGGGACTTTGTCCATTAGGATGTGATATTTGGTAATTGAATGCCTTGTGCGTGAGGTGACGAGCGCGTACTTGAGCTAATTGTTGAAACCCGAATTTTTACCTAATGTAATGTTTCAAGTCATATCACACAGTGGCATTGTTACCACTGTTTTAAATCATTGCTGTGGCGTGCAGCCCGAGCTACCCATAATGTATCAAGTCACATCACATAGTGCCATTATTAGCACTGTTTTAAATCACTATTGCGGCGTGCAACCCGAGCCACCCATAATAAATCCAGAAAAAATATCATAAGCCCCTTGGGCATTTGTAAAACAGTAGTTCTCAGACCGAAATAACATTTAAAATATCATTTGAGTTTTCAAAACTTAGAAATATGGCTGAGTTTGCAAAACAATATTAAAAACTTTGGACTGAAACCAAATGATATGCAAAATATGCTAAAACAGTAATATTAATCCCCGAAGGGGTCCACAAGTCGGCACAATGCCCCAACCAATGGCAACAAGCTCAATTCACAGTAATAAAGTATGCGTCTCAATCGTCAATATAGTAGAAATAACACTCGGGATGGACCAAGTCACAATCCCCAATAGTAAACGACCCGCACTTGCCATAGAATGCGTGTCACACCTCAATATAGCATTACGATGTGAAATCCGCTCTGATTTGTAATGTATATTGTAATGTATTCCCTTGCTGTATTGAGTGCACTTGGATTTACACTTCGTAGTGCTGTATTGAGGTTACTTACACGCCGGATGTGAGCGTGGGGTAGAGCACCGTTGGGGATTGTGACTTGGTCCATCCCGGTTGTTGATTTTTACTGTGTAGTTGACTGAAACTACTTGTTATCATCATAGTTTGGACTGATTGCTATGTTTGGGCTTCGTACCAACTATGTGAATCTTTCGGGGATTGAGATTTCTGTTTTAGCATATCTTGCATATCATTTGGCTTCAGTCCAAGGTGTTTTTAAATACTGTTTTGTAACCTCAGCCATATTTCTAAGTTTTGAAAACTTAAATGATATTTTAAATACTATTTCGGGCGGAGAGTTACTGTTTTATAAATGCCCAAGGGTTTATAATATTTTCTGAAGTGTGCGTGGATCGGGCTGCGCGCCACAGCAGTTACTTGAAACAGTGGTAACAATGACACTGTATGATGTGACTTGAAACAGTGGTAACAATGGCACTGTATGATATAAATTGGTCAGGTAACATTGGCTGACCGGTCAGGTAATATTGATTAACCAATATATTGCGCTTGGGTTGTAGGAGCCCCTCCGGAGTTTGTACACACCCCCAGTGAGCGCCGTCGATGATAAATCATATGCATGGTTGGCTCGGGCTGCATGCCGCAGCGGTCATATGCATTGCATTGCATTTACGCATTGGTTCCTGTTTGTACTACAGGGCATGACATTCAGCACTCTCATATCATTGGAATCCATTCTATATCTTGCATTGTGTACCAGATACCCTGGTGTTATTTGTGAATAGAGTGCGGAGGCCGAGATGCTGATGTTATACTTGTGAGTTGGGAGTGAGCCCGCGGGGCTGATACTGTACTGAGAGGTTGCTATTGAGTCCGAGGGGCAGTTTTCTGATTATTTCTTTCTTGTTGAAATTATTTTCGCTACTGTTGAAAGGATCATTTAAAAAAAAATGGTTTTAAACTGAGCCAAGATATTTCTAAAGATTTCACAGTTTTCACTGATTTTCTCAATTGAAGGGTTTTTCTCTGCTTCTATACAGCATGACGATATGTTTACGTGATTTTTTACCGCTCAGTTATTATTTACTCTTATTACCACTGAGTCGGAAGTACTCACTTTACTCCCTGCACCTCGCGTGCAGTTGCAGGTATTGTTCACCCGGTAGCAGGTTATTAGCGGACCGAAGGCCTTACTATGGTAGTTGAGTATGGTGACCGCCAGCGTTTGTGGCACCGCACTTCATCTTTGAATTCTGGTTTTTATCTTGTATATATATAACTTATTGGCCCTATAGTAGTGTTCCCATTCCTTAGATGCTCGTGACTTGTGACACTCCGGTCGGGTTGTGCTAAGTGATAGATATTAGTTATTAATGCTAACAAGCCGTATTATTTGTTCATTTATAGTTATTAATTGTTAAATAAGGCATTGTTGTTCTGTTGGCTGGCCTTGTCTTCATGAGATGCGCCATCACGACCAGGTTTGGGAATTGGGTCGTGACATTTTACCTTGTTAAAATTATATATAAAGTTTTGATAAGTGAATATAATATGTATTTATTAAAAATTGAAAACATGTGATCTATTAAAATATTCTTATGGAAGATAGTAACACACATGATAGTTATTTTCGCAGTCGTCTAACAATAATTTTTCGCTAATGTACACTTTCAAGGTTAATCGAATTTAATAATTAATATAAAAATCAATATGATACCTAGGTAATTATATGTTCTATTTAATTTTAAATTAACAAAATACCATTTGTAATTTGAAAAAGATATAATAAATCTTAACATATGAGTGTGGAAGAACAAAGAGATGGTTAACGTATTTCAAGAACACTTCCAACCGAGAGGTTGTGAGTTCGAGTTTCCCCAAGAGCAAGGTGAGAAGTTCTTGGAGGGAAGGATGCAGAGGGTATAGTTGGAAACAACCTCTCTACCTCAGGACATGGGTAAAGTCTGCGTACATACTATCCTCCCCAGACCCCACTAAGTGGGATTATACTGGGTTGTTGTTGTTATACAACCCACTATTTAAAATAAATATAAATAGATACACTTCATAGTTCTATTAAATATTACATTCCTTGTGAAGGTCCCAAATATTTATACATATTTTAAAAGAAAATTCAATATAAAGTCTCAAAAGTAAATATAAAAATTATATCGGTTTGGTTTGATTTTATTTTACTCAATACGAAATAAATTAAATTAAACTTAATTGAGATTTTTTTAGAGATTGTTCATTTTGAGACGATTTTTGTTCACCCAAAAGTGTATTTCTGGTCTACCTCACTACTATTACGTATGTTGCTGTCTTCTCATGGCAGGTAATTCAAAATAGGTGATACGGGGTAACCTTTGGACATCATATCTGCCACTATCATAGGCTGCATCGTGCAGTGTGCTCTCCTCTACAAGCCGCCTGAGCACTGCAATATTACCCCTTTCATGTCGCATGGGACGATCCTGACTTGTTTCTAAACTGTTTGTCTTTCTTCCTTCTTTTTATAACCTTGTGCATTAATTGTGAGCTATTCATCTTCAAAATGTTGTAAAGATGAAAAAAAGTCAGCATTCACACATATCGCAGATAGCGAAGCGATCGACAAATTCTCTTTACGCAAAGACTGAAATTTTCCTTAAGTGATACATTGACCTACGTGGCGGACAAAAAGTAGGTTTCAAATTCTATGGCATATTTATCAGAGTAATAAACAAATACTCCAAATTTCACTATCTTTCTCCTTCTCCTATATACTTGCCCCTGTTTTTTAATATTATTTGGCGAATAAAGAGAACTTTACATGCAATTGTAATTGTAAAGAACAAATTGTCAGCCCCATTTCTAATGCATGAAGACTATCATGATCCGATGCCCCACTTCAATTTGTCATTTCACAATATCATTTGCAATTTAGATTTACACCGTCTGCGCATATAAGAATTTAAGCTGACCCCACTAAATTTTACCATCTCACATCTCAATTATTAAAAAAGATACCTCATACAACTAATGTCAGTTGTATGAGACACAAAATAAAATTTTCCAACTCTATCGGTTTGAATTGATTTAGTTTTGCTTGATTTTTCGAGATTCTTATCGTATAAATTTTATTTCAATTTTACCTTGTTAAAGTTATATATAAAATTTTGATAAGTGAATATGTATTTATTAAAAATTAAAAACATGTGATATATTAAAATATTCTTATGGGAGATAGTAACACATGATAGTTATTTTCGCAATCGTCTAATAATAATTTTTCGTTAATGTACACTTTTAAGTTTAATCGAATTTAATAATTAATATGAAAATCAATATGATACCTGGGTAATTATATGTTCTACTTAATTTTAAATTAACGAAATACCATTTTTAATTTGAAAAAGATATAATAAATCTTGACATATGAGTATGGAAGAACAAAGAAATGATTAACGCATTTCAATAACACTTAAAAGAAAGTGATACAACCCACAATTTAAAATAAATACGGTTCATAGTTCTATTAAATATTACATTCCTTATGAAGTTCCCAAATATTTATACATATTTTAGAAGAAAATTCAATATTAAGTCTCCAAAGTAAATATAAAAATTATATATTTATATGTCGTTTTGGTTTGAAATTTTTTTACGCAGTACCAAATAAATTAAATTAAACCTAATTGAGATTTTTTAGCGATTGAATTCTATTTCATTTTGAGACGACTTTTTTATCCGCCAAAAAGTGTATTTCTGGTCTACCTCACTACTATTATATATGTTGGTGTCTTTTCAGTTTCTCACGTGGCAGATAAGTCAAAATAGGTGATACGGGGATGTCGCTGCATTGTGCAGTGTGCTCTGCATTATTACCCCTTTCATGGCGCATGGGACGATCCCGACTCTGTTTGTCCTTCTTCCTTCTGTTTATAACCTTGTGCATTAATTGTGAGCTATTCATCTTTAAAATGTTGTAAAGATGACAAAAAGTCAGCTTCACATATATCGCAGACGGCAAAATGACTAACTGACAAATTCTCTCACTTTGCAGAGTAGTAGCAAAAATTGGAATTTTCCCCAAGTGATACATTGCAATACAAACCAACGTGGCGGACAGAGAAGTTGGTTCCACATTCTACGGAATATTCATCAGAGAAATAAATAAATCCTCCAAATTTAAGTCTGGAATCAAAATGTGATTCTTTTGAATAAGTAACACCTTAATAAGCGTTCAAAAAAATATTTTTATATATAGTACCAAAATACTGGACGCCATATATTAACGTTAACTGTGCCAATCCTAATAACTATATTATCCCATCTCCTCCAGGTAATAGACCGTGCGGGGATGTAGAACGCGGGGAGGACTCAAGAACTCCTATAATAGATTCACTCTCCTGGCTCGGTAAGTCTGCTTAAGCAACTGTCCGTCTCATATATACTCAGATCTATGTTGGGGCTGTAGGGCTAATAGATCCAACGCCCGAGGGCCGGGATGTATAGTCGCGTCCATATCGTCGACTGTAAATTAAAACAACATTAATTATATTTTATTCTGTATGGGTTCCGGACTCGATATTTTGAGGCTCAGTGGCACCAAACTATCATTAATAAACATGTTTTTGTTTTATAATTTAAATTTATATTTTTAATAACTTATATATATATATATTTTTTTTTTGAGGCCCAGTGACACCAAACTATCATTAATAATTATGTGTGTTAATACAATTATTAACTTAATTGTACAAAGTTTGCATTTTCAACTACCAGTATTAGATACTTAAACAAAAGGAATTCTAAGCTAAAAACTACACATTACTACGCTAAAAGGCTCTAAATTTTACTACGCTAAAAAGGTCTAGATTATATTACGCTAAAAAATAATCTAAACTAAAGATAAATAATAAATAAATTTAATTGCAAATAAAATACAAAACGGCATGAAAATACATACATATAAATCAGGATATTAACAGACAAATTTATTTGATAATTTTTTTTAATTATAAAACGCTAATATTAAATTCGGATAAAGTTATAATACTAGTTTCGAAAAAAAAAATACAAACCGAAATGGAACATATACAAATCAAATAATATGCATTATTATAAAAGTTTCAACTTAAAATAATACGAAATACCTCGAATTAGAATTTTCGGAGCAAATAGATTGAAATTTTAACTCCGGAAGTGTGAATCAACAATAATACGAAGCTCTACTCAAATGTGGGACCTACGTTCTTCACCTTTTATGTGACAGGGGGGCCGAAATTTTTTTTATTTTATAAAAATGGTGGGCCAGCGGGTATGGGAGTTTGGTAGGGCTGTGCACGGATCAGATCGGATTTAGCAAATTTCGGTTTCGAATTTCGAATTTCGGATTATAGAAAATGCAATCCGAATCCGATCCGAATAAGATATCGGATCGGATTGGATTTTAAAGTTTCGATCGTATCGGATTTCAGATCGTATTATGCAAACTAATATGTATATTTTCTTTGTAAAAAGGTGATACATTAAGAAAAATTCATGTTTATGCAATTATGAGAGTACTATGGTGCCAATATTGCTAAATATAGCAATTGTAAAGGTAATAACTTGGAGGAAGATGTAAAGGAAGTACTGACTATACGAAATTAAAGTACAGTACTTATACATTACATAATAATTTTGGATTTCGGATTGGATCGGAATAAAATATACCAATTCGAAATTTTAATAAACACAATCCAAATCCGATTCAAACCGAAATTCAATATCCGAAATTGAATGGATCGGTTCGGATTTTGGATATCCGATCCGAATGAACAACCCTAGAGTGGGGGACCAAAAAGAAGGAGTAAAATATTGAGGAAGAAGAAGCAGATCGTCGTGATGAAGAAGACGGATCGATTTTTAAAAAGGGGTATAGCGCCGGGTATTTTGGTGCTATACCTGGGCGTGTCAACTTTTTATGTATAGTGCGAAAATACTTGGCGTTATACATTAATGATATAGTTAACATTAATATATAACGCCCAGTATTTTGGCACTATATATAAAAATATCTTATTTTTTTTATAATTATTAAGGTGTTACTTGTCCAAAAGAAGTAAATTTTCTCCAAATTTCCAATTGACACTTTCTTTCTCCTTGTCCTATATACTTGCCCCTGTTTTTTAATATTATTACGGCAATTGCCATCACAATTTGGCGAATAAAGAGTACTTTAGTGGCAATTGTAAAGAACAAATTGTCAGCCCCATTTCCAATGCATGAAGACTGATGCCCCGCTTCAATTTGTCGTTTCACAATATCATTTGCAATTTAGATTTACACTTAGTCCCGTAAAACAAATAAGACAAAAAATATTGATACATCTTTTTATCAACGATTTATTTAGTTTCGGTGAAAAGCACCTGGTTAAATATTTATATCGGACTATATTGCAAAAATATTTCCTTTGAGTATTTTTTTAATATGGCACTCTCTTCACTCCGTACAACCATATAGTAGTCTTTTTTTTTTTTAAATGTATAAACTTTATTTAACCAATAGATAATATTTACATTGCTAGTTTTTTTTTTTTACTCTAGAACTAGATTCTATCTATTATAATTCTGAGCATTCTCTGCTATCATTTTCTGTTTACACATCTATCCTTCAATTTCTATACTCGTTAAAATATTATGATAGTCTGACAAAGAATAAACTATATTGACAAAAAGCATTTTAATATTATAATATTAAAATATTATATTACGTAGTTAAAATATTATGATAGTCTGACAAAGAATAAACTATATTGACAAAAAGCATTATAATATTACGTAGTTAAAATATTATGATAGTCTGACAAAGAATAAACTATATTGACAAAAAGCATTTTAATATTATAATATTAAAATATTATATTACGTAGTTAAAATATTATGATAGTCTGACAAAGAATAAACTATATTGACAAAAAGCATTATAATATTACGTAGTTAAAATATTATGATAGTCTGACAAAGAATAAACTATATTGACAAAAAGCATTTTTTTATTCGTTGGAGTAACAATCAGCAATATATGGTAAAACTCTAGGTGCCTAGACATATTTGTAAATATTTTACTTTTAACTATACCACAAACAAGATTAAGTGGAGAGCAAAGGGCTAGAGATATATAAATTTAGTTAAAAAACATACTTATAATTACTATTATCAATTGATTTTCTTAATGTGTATGCAAAAATCTTGAAACACGTTTTAGACAAGATAATATAACATAAATTGTTGGGCACATAGTATTCATCAGCCAATGTACACACTCAAGCAGTAAAACATTTAAATATTTTATTGAATTTCCCTTAAACACGAAAAGATTATTTGAACACTTCAAAAATAATTTTAGTTTTTTAATACTGAGCCCATGCGCAACACGAGCTTTACCTCCTCTTCTAGGTTATATATATACCCCTTATTTTACGAGATTTTTACATGGTTGTTCCCTTTTTAAAATATATTCTTGTACATGATAATAGACTTTGTTTATTAAAAAAGGGCATATTTTTTTAAAAATCTTTTTAGCACTATTACATTGATAATCCATTAACTAAAAAATCCCCTACATTAACATACTTTTTACTACATTTTCTTTTCCCTTGCTCTTCCATAATTTCTTTTTCTCTACCATAAATAATACTTACCCAAATATATCAAAGATTTAGAAATAGGAATATCTCAAAAATAATTCTCTCAGCACAATGAGAATTTTTTTTTTTTTTTTTTGAGTTTAAAACTATTTTCTGTACAATTTTAGTTTTACTCAAACTATACCTTTAATATATTTCAAGTATATCATATTATGATAATTCATAATGTAAATATTCTATCAATATGTCATATATATTTTATATGTATTTTTGTCACGACCCGAATTTTTTACCCTCGAAAGTTGTGGTGGCGTCTACTAGTGAAAGTTAGGCAAGCCAACCATTATAATTATTTTTATTTTTTTATTTTTAAATCCTTTAACAGTTGTGAACTAACATTGCATAATCGGCGGAAATAATAAGGCGGAAGAATGAAGTATAACAATTTAATATTAATATCGATAACAAAATCCATAAACCAAAAATTGCCAGGATCTAGTGTCACAATTTCACAGACTGTCTAAGAGTAAAACAAATAAGGATCCGAAAGATAAATACAACACTGTCTCTGAAATACATAAAAAAAAATATAAGGGAAAGATAGAAGGAGACGCCAAGGCCTGTGGACGCCTGCAGGACTACTTCGGGTCGCCTGAATGGACTGAAGGCAACAACCTCACTGCGGTCCAAAAGCTGCAGCACCAAGATCTGCACATAGTACAGAGTGTAGTATCAGCACAACCGACCCAATGTGCTGGTAAATGCCTAGCCTAACTTCAGCGATGTAGTGACGAAGCTAGGACCAGACTACCAAATAAACTTGTGCAGTTAAATCATATACAACGGAAAAAAAAAAGCAGATAATTACAGCTAAAGATGGCAGGGGAAAACATGTTGTAGGGAGTATCAGATAATAACATAATACCAAAAGAGGAATGTAAAGAAACCAAAATTTAATTGCCAACAAGAATAAGGAAAACAACACAGTATACATTTTCATTTCTTCCTTATTGCAGGCGTGCAGCCCGATCCCATTTCAAATCAATATCAATCATACAAGAATCTCGGCAAGGTAACAAAAGTATAACAACAACATCCCGGCAAGGGAGACAATATCGTAAATAATAACATCCCGGCAAGGGAGACAATGTTATAACAATAACATCCCGGCAAGAGAGACAATATCATAAATAATAACATCCCTGCAAGGGAGACAATGTCATAACAATAACATCCCGGCGAGGGAGACAAATCATAAAAAATAACATCTCGTCATGGGAACCAACAATGACAATCATCATATTAGGCATGAATAAATCACAATAGAGTCACAATAATTACAATACGAGACTCACTGGCATCCTTGACATCGACGTATAGATACTCGTCACCATGCCTATACGTCGTACTCCACAATTAACACATAGCAAATAAGATACAACTCCTAATCACTCAAGTTAAGGTTAGACCAACCACTTACCTCAAAGCCACGAATACAATTAAGCCTCAACTACCGCTTTACCTCTTGATTTCATCACCAACTCACTTGTATCTAGCCACAATTTACTTAACGATATCAATAAATGCTAAATGAAAATAGGTTTTATAAAATTTTTTCCAAAAAGTCAAAAATTGTCCCCAGGTCCACATGGTCAAAACCCGATTATCCATTCAACCACGAAACCAAATATATAATTTATTTTGAAATCGGACCTCAAATCGAGGTTCAAATCCCCAAAATTTGAAAAACCTAAGTTCTACCCAACTTGGACCTCAACTGCAACATGGTACCCCTCAGGTAACCAGGGTTGAATAACTGTAAAAGGTGGTGAACTGAGATGCTGCACGCAGTCTTGGCCGCATATGTGGTCAGAATCCTGCACACATTCAAGGTGTAAAGAGTAAGCTGAGCCGGACACACGTTGAAAAAGCGGCAAAGCTCCTCCGTTAGCGGGTAGATCGGAAGACCATAACCGATCAAAAACGGGTACTCGTAAAATGTGCAGTACCTAGGCAGGTGCACATTGGCATAGTCCGTCCTAGCCGGAGCCATTTCCACATAGTCCAGAATGTGGTGCGTCTCTCGAAGATTGTCTATATGGGATTGTAATAAATCACTATGCTCCCAGGGAAGGGCTGGGCTTTTAGTTGAAAAATCTCTTCGAATATGCATCTTCTTTGGGAGAACGTTGTCTACACTAAGGAGAACAAGAGCCTTCCCTGATTTTTCCTCTTCGCCACCGGAGGAGGGCAGAACCCTAGATAGGGCATTATCTTTGGTCTTTTTACTACTCTGACGGCGTTTCATCATGTTATCCTATGTAAGAAACGAAGCACTAACGACAGGAAGTGTGGCTTCAAATAAGTGGAAGAGTATCGCATGAAATAGCGGTTGTTAGAAAGAAAGGCAAAGAAAGAACCCAGAAAAGGTTTTCCAAAGGTTCGAAAGATGAAATGGATTGAACCTTCCCTCTATTTATAGGGTTAGGATGCACAGAAATCGAAGATGCATGATTCAAAACGGGCGCGGGAAACCAGAACATCACATCATCCTCTAAACCGCCTCGGGAGTAATTATAATTATGACGCATGCGGGCGATGACATCATTTCAAAAAGGGAGCCACGCGTCAGCAGTTCGGCGATGTCATACATTTCATCTCATTCACGTCACCGCCCCTATAGTAAGGTCAAATTCTCCAAAGACGAGGTTTGCATTTCCGCCCATTGAAGACGTCTACCGAATACGCCTCCAACGAGCAGAGGGACTAACTATATGGGGTCAAATTTGGCCCTCAACGTCTCTACGCCGAAGGGTACGCCTAGTGAGCATGCATCAACTAAAGCAAAGGTACGACTTGGGCGTGGGGACAAAGGCGACACCAGTTAAAACTCAGCGTCCTCGCTAGGGGGACGTTAACTACTTTTTGTACTTTTATGATTGTTTCGAGGAAGGCCTCCTGATATATAAAGGAGACCTTCCCATTGTAAAGGGGATCATTATTATTGTCGGATAATACAACTCTCTTGTTTTCTCTTACTCTCTCTCTATCTCTACATTTAATGAACACTCATTCTCGAGTTCATATTATCAGATCTACTACACTAATTTTATCTTTTTTGTCTCTAGGTTTTATTATATTTGATTACGATTTACCCTCATTTATTTTTAATTGTTTTTAAGCTTACAAAGTAGATTGATAACTTTTGAGCCAAACAAGAATATTAAATATTAATCACCAAATACCAGCATGCAAATTAAATAGACAAGGATTGGTTGATAACACAATAAGTGAAATTAAAGAACTAACGGGGACCTAACATTTTCCTTTGAAATATCGAAAATAAAAATAAAAATATTCTAATGACAAGAAAATTCGTACAGGAAGACAGAAGAAAAGTCAAAAATTTCAGGAAGCTCTCACTGAGCCGGAGTTGTAGGGCGAACGGCACAAATAGCCACTAA
Source organism: Nicotiana glauca (assembly GCA_026770625.1). NCBI lineage: Eukaryota > Viridiplantae > Streptophyta > Magnoliopsida > Solanales > Solanaceae > Nicotiana > Nicotiana glauca. The sequence continues at coordinate 2,189 of MU702661.1, read as the reverse complement.
AAGCAGTGGCTTTTATTTTAAAGCCACTGTTTTCAATGTATTTAGACTTTAGCCACTCCTTTAATAAACTTATACCTGATTGGACGAAAATACCCTTCTGGTATAAGTTATACCTACGCTAACACAAGCGGCAGTTACACAAAACAACAGAAGCGAGAAGCAGCAGCAGCAGCGGCGATCAACTGACGAACCACCATTTTTCTTCTAATTTCAAAAATTCAGCATTCTAATCCAAAAAAACGACATAGATAAATAGTAAGTTGTACTTTCATATGTTTCTATCGATTTTTATATCCCTATAGTTATACTTTTTTAGATCTGTATTGATTTGATTATATTTGATTTTTTTTTTGAATTTCTGGATTAATAAAGTTAAGGACATCGCCTCTTATGATAATTCTGTATTCCGGACATAGTGTCTTCATTTTGGAAATTGAATTCAAAAATTAAGAACACAATGTCCTTAACTTTGATTCTACTGGCCTCATTTTGCAAATTGAATTAAAAAACTTAAGGACACAATGTCCTTCACATTGTTGCTGTTCTTCTGTATACAAAGTCCTGTAGCTTGATTTTCAAATTCTATGTTTTAATTTCTGGTTCAAAAGTTAAGGACTGGCAGTCCTTAACTTTTAATTCCATGTTTAAATGTTAAGGACTGGCAGTCCTTAACTTTTAATTCCATGTTTAAATGTTAAAGGACAGGCAGTCCTTAGCTTTTAATTTCTGGTTCAAAAGTTAAGGACAGACAGTCCTTAACTTTTAATTTCTGGTTCAAAAGTTAAGGACTGGCAGTCCTTAACTTTTAATTCCATGTTTAAATGTTAAGGACTGGCAGTCCTTAACTTTTAATTCCATGTTTAAATGTTAAAGGACAGGCAGTCCTTAGCTTTTAATTTCTGGTTCAAAAGTTAAGGACAGACAGTCCTTAACTTTTAATTTCTGGTTCAAAAGTTAAGGACTGGCAGTCCTTAACTTTTGATTCCATGTTTAAATGTTAAGGACTGGAAGTCCTTAAGTTTTAATTCCATGTTTAAAAGTTAAGGACTGGAAGTCCTTAACTTTTAATTACATGTTTAAATGTTAAGGACTTGGCAGTCCTTGACTTTTAATTCCATGTTTAAATGTTAAGGATAGACAGTCCTTAAGTTTTAATTTCTGGATTAAAAGTTAAGGAATGCAGTCCTTAAATTTTAATTCCATGTTTAAATGTTAAGGACACGCAGTCCTTACCTTGGTCTTGCACTTACAGTACACATGTTCTTAACTATACAAGGATTGCTTTATAACGTATGTTCTCTGTTTCCCATTCTCTTGACTTGAAGGATGGAAACAATATGCATAATAGTTGCTTTTAATGGTAGATGGACTGAAGACTATAAATATCTTGATCATCAAACAAAGCTTTTCCTAGCACCTGAGTCAATTTGGTTTGAAGATTTCATTAAACAGATTTTTGAGCTTATTCAATTGGATAGAGAAAAGTTTGAAGTAGTGATATGGTTTGATATCAACCTTGGAACAAGCAAAGGAATGCTTGTATCCAAAGATTCAGATCTTCACATACGTATAGAGTTGCTAAAAACTCATTCACTCTTCAAGGGTTGTCGTTTCATAGTTGATATTTCGGAAAGAGTTTTTGCATCAACAAGCAATGAACATGTCAACACAGAAACTCAACATGACAATCAAGAGCGATGCCAATAGATATTTGAAATAGATATGGTTGAACCTCAACCATTAAATGAAGAGGTGCATCAAATATTTGATTCTATTCAAGTAGAAGGACAAACCATTATAGAGATTGACTACGAACAAGTTTTGGGTATTCAAGTCTTAGAGAGTGCACCGATAATTGAAGAAGTTGCTGACAAAACCTGTACTCAAATAACTAGATGAAGATCAAATTTGAAACAAAAAGAATCATTGGATGAAATAAAAGTCAGATCAGTATTTGACAAGAAGAAGAGTATAATTAACTGTTTTTCTAATATAGCAATCAAAGGACATTTTGAATTCAAGGTTGTTAGATCAAGCTCAACAAGTTATTCGTTGACATGCAATGATGATAGGTGTTGTTGGTGTGTGCGTGCTTTTAGAATTAAAGATTCAATATTATTCAAGATAGTAAAGATTGAGAAAAAGCATGACTGCTCTGTTAACACTAGGAAAGCAGATCAAAGGCATGC
>MU702659.1:37309-47989 GCA_026770625.1 Nicotiana glauca | reverse complement strand
TATAAGGATGTTTAACATACTTAGATTCCACACATATTTGACATTTTAATTTTTCGCATTCAAACTTAGGTAATATTTCCAAGTTAATCATTTTCCGTAAGGTTTTATAATTGACATGACCCAAACGTTCATACCATAAATTATTTGACTCAAGTAAGTAAGACGAAGCTGAAATTTTATTATTATTTTCAATAATCATTACATTCAGCTTGAAAAGGCCCTCGGTAAGGTAACCTTTTCCTACAAACATATCATTCTTACTTATTACAACCTTGTCAGACACAAAAACGCACTTAAAATCGTGCTTAACAAGAAGTCCAGCAGAGACTAAATTCTTCCTAATCTCAGAAATATGAAGGACGTTGTTCAAAGTTATCACTTTGCCGAAAGTCATTTTCAGAAATATCTTCCCACATCCTTCAATCTTGTCCGTTGCAGCATTTCCCATGGAAAGCGTCTCGTCGGGTCCAGCAGAAGCATATGTAGAAAATGATTCTCTCACAGCACAAACATGGCGGGTGGCTCCAGAATCAATCCACCATTCCTTAGGATTGCCCACCAAGTTGCATTCAGAAAGCATGGCACACAAGTCATCAACATCATCATGTTTTTCTACCATGTTTGCTTGACCTCTTTTCTTGTCTTTCTTCCGAGCACGACACTCCGTAGATTTATGTCCGGCTTTCCCACAGTTGTAGAAGTTTCCACTGAACCGCTTCTTGCTTGGGTTGTATTTCGGACCAGAAGCTTTTTTTTACTTTTTGTTATCTTCAACAATATTTGCTCCCATTATTGTTGAATTTTTACGGCCTCTCTTTTCAGCAACTTTATTGTCCTCTTCGATTCTCAATCGAACAATGAGATCTTCAAGGGACATCTCCTTTAGTTTGTGTTTCAAATAATTTTTGAAGTCCTTCCACAATGGAGGCAACTTCTCAATTATTGCTGCTACTTGGAATGCTTCATTGATGATAAGACCTTCAATGAAAATTCCGTTAGTAAAAATACTAAAATTTTTACTTTCAACAATAGTATTTATTTGAAACATACCTTCAACAAGTAGATCATGAATAATCACTTGCAATTCCTAGACTTGGGTAATAACAGACTTGCTATCTACCATTTTATAGTCCAAAAATTTTGCGGCGACGAATTTCTTCATCCCGGCATCTTCAGTTTTGTACTTCTTTTAAAGCGCATTCCACAATTCTTTTGACGTTTCCACGCTNTTCTGTAGACATAACGTAGTCAAGTAGAAGAACATCTTCTGCTGCCAGCGCTTGAAATCAATCCCGAAAAATTTTTCGGATTTTTCTGCCGGTGCCAACGCTGGTGTTCGGCTTGTCGATGCATTGACAGTCATCGTCGGAACATGGCTTGCCGATGCGTTGACAGTCACCATCAGAACAACTTGGTTTCTGGTTTCATTAGCCATTTTTTCTAGAAAAATGACACAAACAAACGTTTAATAAATGTTTAAAATTGGAGTTAAAAAATTACGTAGATTTTAATCTCCAACAAAATGCCACAAAGGCTTTACTCTCTAAAACGGGAGTACACAAAATCACAAAGGTTTTAGTTTCCAGAATAATAAGGATAACACAAATACAAAAATAAAAATAATTAAATTCCTTAAGATTGTTGGTTCCTTTGTTATTATCCTGTATTTGTAAATAATAATTCTGGAAAATAAAAACGTTAGTGTATAAATGTAAATATAAATGAGACAGTAATTAATTCAAGCCCACTGAATTCACAGTGTTTCCTTGAGGAATTTAATCCCCTCCTAGTACCCAAGGTTATGGATTATTTCCTCCCAGGATAGAACGAATTACACACTGGTGTAGCGGTACTTCAAACCCCAGTGTTTCAACGAACACAAAGTTCGGCAGCAAATCACACTTACGGATGCTTTGTTTGTAGTTAAAAACAATGCAAAATAAAAAGAACAACTCAGAATTCGAATGGAAATTCTGATAGGAAGGAATGCAATGTATAGCCGATGTTGAATTCTTACTGAAGAGGATATCAGATTCCAATTCGTTTTTTTCCAGTGTATACAGAGTGTATATCGAGTGTTCTGTCCGTTTTTCTTCTTTGTTGTGTGTTTCAACAATTTGCTCACCACCTATTTATAGTGCAGTTCCACTCATTTAGTGGAATTAATGGAGGAAGCACTCATGGTAATGGAGGAAGCACTTCATGGTAATGGAGGAAGCACTCATGGTGGACCTTTTAATTAATGTTCACGGATTGGAAAAATATCCGTTACAAACACGGATAATATTATGTTAATGTTCACTATTAACAAATAAATTTGGTCCAAAAAATTAATCAATCGATCGATCATTTGACCAAAATCCAAATCCGAATTATTTTCCCTCCATTTTTCACTCATCCAACATTTTAAGACTATTTCATCTTAAACAAAAACTCAACAACTAAAATTGCCTATGATTTAATCTTAAGTGACCTGCCAAGTCATACATATGGCACCTGAAAGAGTTATTCCGGCAGCTATTGCTTTTATAAGAGACAAATCATCAGTTAGACGACATAATTGTAAGCAAAAAAGGTGACATTCTTATATATTTCTTCAAATAAAAGGGTTAGTTTGCCGAAAAAACATTTTTTTTTAATAATATTTAAAAAAAAAAAAGCATCTCCTCATCATTGGGTTGTCAGCATTATTTAAGGTTGATGAAAATGAGCTAGTAGTAAATATTTGACTCAGTATACAGTCAAGTGAAATTGGATTAACTCCTTTCAGATGGATATCAACGTTCCTTAATTTGCTCAAAGAGATAAGTGTACAACCAAATGACTTGCAAAGATTTTAATTTCTTTCTATTTTCCCATCATATATATTGTAGATAAACCAAAGGCTGAGCTGAGACTAAACTGATTAGATTGCTTTGGTGGCAAGACATATAGTCTTTCTTTTTTCCTTTTTAAAACATAGTCAATCACGTATCAACATTATATACTACACTTAAATCAAGATTTATGAAAAACACTTAACCGCGGATTATGTCACAATGGCCAATTAACAAGCTACAATGCAACGTTTATACATTAAGTACTATTGAAAGACGCGGTCAGATAGATTCTATGAAATTGCAATATTAATTTCCATTAAATTAACCTTGTTATTTTGATGATTATAATTTAGGGTGGTGGAAATGGTCAATAAACACTGTTTGCCTATATATATTTTCCTTGTCTCATTAATTTCCTTCACAAATATTCTGATTTAAAGCAATTCTCATCCAACATCTCCTAATTAATTGTCCTAGATCTCGCTTTGGTGCATATCAAGACAAGAATCTCCAGGAGGTAAGCTTCTTTGCTTCTTAATTATTCAACTTCTTGATGCTTTTTCAGAATTTAACAGTAGCCATTAAGCATACATCGGTTTTCAGCTAAAATATTATGTATATCGTAATATTGAAATCAACTACCATCATATCCTTTTTCTGTAGTAGCATTGACAATAGGCCTTCCAACAACAACATAATATCTAGTGTATTCTTACGAGTAGGTTCTGGAGAAGGTTGGATACGAGTAGGTTCTGGAGAGGGTTGGATGTATGTCTATACGCAGACCCTTGTATGAGGTAAAGAGGCTTTTCGATAGAACCTCGGATCAAGAAAAGAGTTTTCAAAAAAAAAGTTTGAGAAATATAAGAATAAAAAAAGCTAAGATGAAAATGGGGCATTTGCATCTATACCCGCTTTTTGTGTCATATTTTAACTTGTGCCCACTTTGCAAAAAAAATTGCAAGCTTACCCGCTTTTTCGCATAACTTCAGCACACGGGGCTGAAGTAGCAAAGACAATCACACAAAACTTCAGCATTCTAGTAGCCGAGCCTGAAGTTCAGCTCTAGAGCTGAAGTTTTTGTGTTGTAACTGGAAACTTCAGTTCTAGAGCTGAAGTTTTTGTGTTGTAACTGGAAAACTTCAGCTCTAGCTGAAATTTTCTTCAAAGAGATCCTTTTTTCCTTTTGAATGTATGCTTTCACTACAGCTATTATATCCTCTGGTTCAACCATTATGACAGGCACGACCATTATTAGTTTTGTATTGGATATCGTAATGGATTTTGAGACGAGATGGATAACCACTTCTTTAAATTTCTCTATTGGATAATTTTTTCAGTTATCTTAATGCCGTTTCTCAGCTATTTTTACCTCTTTTTTTTCAGGAATATTATTTTTGAAGAAACGGAAAAAGGAGGATATACATATTTGTTGATAGTGAAAATGTCACATCCTTTCAACACCTTTGCTCTCAAGATGAAAGTACACTGCAGGGATTGTGCAAGGAAACTGCAAAACCAGCTGCAAAACATTAAGGGTGTTCGTTCTGTGGAAATTGATCAAAAACTTGGGAAAGTAATCATCTCAGGCAAAGTAGACCCTGCAAAAATCCTAACAAAGCTTGAAAAGGTTGGGAGAGAAGCAGAATTCTGGTGTGAACAAGAACATCGTCGTAAAGATATCACACGATCGAAAGTGAATGATCCGCTCAATGATCCTGACATTATGACACAACTGAAGAAATTTTCTGAACTTAGTGATGAAATTGTGGAGTTGAACAAGACTATTACGGTGATTTTCAAAGGGGAATCAAGAAATGGTGTCCCTAGTGACAAAATTGTGAAAATTACCACCACTACCAAAAATGTGAAAAAACATCAAGATCAAGTGCTTACACATGATCATGGTTGTTCGCACAGTGGTGGTGGACTTTGTGCTGCTTCTTCATCATGTTGTGGTGGTCACTCTGTTTTAAGTCATAATCTTGATTATGGATGTTGCCAATATGGTAATAATACTAATTTGGGTCCTTGTTGTGCACATGGTAGAAACTCATGTTATTACCATAGCAAATATGGTAACAATTATGCACATAACAGAAACTCATGTTATAATTGTCATTGCCAATATGGTAATACTAGTTATGATTCTTGTTATGCAAATAGCAATTCAGGGCCAATATGGTCAAATGATAATATTCCCTCGGCTCCACCTATGCCAGATAACTACAATTATAAGGCATCACCATCACCATCACCATCGCCACCATCCTTGGCAAGGCCTCAACCCTATTACAGGGTCTTAAGCGACGAGAATGTGAATAGCTGCACAATCCTATGATTTCCGCTTGTTTTTATGTAATAAAAGAGAGTTATATGTGCGTGCGTGTGTGTTGAGTTATCCCATATCGGTGGGATTTGAGGTCCTTGGTCTCTTTATATGGTCTTGGGTAATCCTCACCTCATAAGCTAGCTTTTGGGGTTGAGTTAGGCCCAAGATCCATTTATCAATGTGTTTGTGTGTGTGTGTGAGAGAGAGAGAATAAAAGTGGAGTAGTTCATGTATATAATTACTTTTGTGCAACTACTTAGTTTGTAATTTTTGCTCCTTGTGTAAATATTCACTCTACATCTCCACCACTCTTAACAGTTGCTTTCCTTTTCTCTGTTTTTCCCCTTCTTGTGTTTGCTCTACAATGGTCACAAAAAATTGATTTCCACGGAAACAATTTGTTAGTTTTTCTCTCCTGCCAAATTTTTCAAGAGCATATAATTTTGGGCACTATAGCTGTATGAACTCTAAAGTTAATATGGAGACCATCAATATTTAAACATGATTAAGACCCTTTTTCTAGTTTCTAAACAACTAATATTAGTGTGGGGCATGTCCATCAACCTAAGAACTCGGAGAAATGGAGACAGGAAACAAATGGGAGCCAAATACATAATAGATGCTTCCCCAAAGTCAATCGTCTAGTCGAGATCTTCACTTACACCGTAGTAAAGCAAAGCCGACAAACGCTCGGAATTCAGTAACATCTTTACATACTAGTTTGCTAGATTCTTAAGCTAAATGTTCCTATTCCAGTTTATATTTTTCCCATGGGCTACTATACCAGGTCTCTTACGTATAAATCACCTGGACCATGTTCTTAGTTCAATGTATATAGTAGTGGAACAACCTCCTTACATTTCGATTTTGTTGCATTTGGAGATCGTGTAAATGAAAAAAAGAATGAGTTCTATAATTTTCTTAAGTAATATTTATACACGGAAAATAGGGACACAGAACCCATCTAACCTGTAGACCCAGCAAAGAGGGATCATCAGAGCCTTGCACAGCTGAAATAGTCATTTATATCAAGCTGGATACAAAAGCATCCTACATGGTCAGATTGAAAGTGCTAAGGGAAGAAGAAAAACAAGAAAGATAGTACATGAACGACGATTTACAAGCAATCAAGGTAAAAACGATTAAGTTGGAACTTGGCAGGATTAAAAATTTGCATGCTTTAGCTTAAGCCAAGTACTCTAATGATACAAACAGGAGAGTATCGAGAAGCACATCCCTTATATTGGATTTCACCATCAGAGTGAATGTAGCTCTGCGCCAGAATTTGGAGAAGGTTGTTGCACGGGGACAGAGCCATCTTCATCCCGAGATTGTGTTAGTATGTCCTGTCCATGACAGAAAAGGCAACTTGAGATCATTACTCTAACTGAGCAATCACAGAAAAATTAATGGCAAAAAAATATTGGCATGAAAGCTATCCTACAAATACTGAATATGTAATAATTATCTCTTAAAAGTCGGAACAATAAATTGCAAAAAAAATTCTTGCAGCACCTCAAAAATTAATGGTAATTTCAAATCCTGGAAACTTACAGCTTAAACTCAGACAAGTTAGACATGCTGGGCACATGAATCATTGTTTAACCACTATGATGGAAAAATAAGCAATACCTGGGCTTGTAATAGCTGATTAGGTTGTTGATCTTGTACCAAGGAATATGCCTGTGGTTGGGACATCCGGTAATATGGTTCCTTCAGATCAAGTTTTCCAGATGATGTTTGGAGCACATCTCCAACAGTAGCTATTCAAATTGATCAATGATATGTTAGATTCTTGAAGAAATCTATCAGTAAATTCGACTTCATGGGGAAAAGAGACCAAAAAGATACGATACGAATGCAACAAACGACAATAAAGACCTACCAGACAATGTTAGATAAATTGTGTAACTTTGTGCCTTATGGGCAACCAGGTGAAGGCGGCCAGTTATCTCCTGTCCTGGCATGACATAAAGTGGCTGTGACAACACGCACCGAAGCTGATACCAGTGAGTTGTAGGTGCACCAGGAGCCGTGGTCAGCCACCTCGGTACAGTGCTGCAGAAAGAAATGATGCAATTTACTGCAAAATAGCAACAAGATCCTCCGCCAAGGATGCAAGAATAACAAAAGTTTACCTTCCATTAAAAAGTACATCAAACCAGCAAGCCAGCCCATGAATTCTAGTGCTAGCAGAAGATGTAAATCTCAATGGGATGTCAATTTCATATAGATCTTCTTCCTGTAATATATATGTAGAAAAAAATCATTTCACCCAGCAGTATGTTTCAAGAACTTCTGGCCAGATACTGGTATAATGCAAGAACGTAGTTTGCTAAATGACCTGATTTTTCAACAAAAACCATTGCCTCATATATGAGTAATTCCACCACGGATAATTTTCCCTACCAACCTCCTCCACAAATAGGAAGTTTGTTTATTTTAAGAGACAAGAAAGCACGTATATAGTGGATAATTATCCGCAAAAGTAGAAGGAACAGCTAATTTATGCATATTGCTTCCGATAACTTTGTATATCTGTTGATTATGCCTTTCTTTCCTTGTGAAAAATGTTTTTATTTTCATTAGAAGACTGTCTTAGATTCCTTAGCATTGAATTTTTAAGATGCCCTTTACTCGTTGACAAAAACATATAGTAAAAGCCTATAGAATAAAGGATGTTCCTATCAACTCTGATCCACGAACCTACAGAATGAAATTTCTTATAGTACCTTTATTGAAGTGAAGTTAATCACGTGAGATATTGCAGGAGCTACCAATAACCTCGGGTCAAAAGCATCAACCACTGGCTGCAAAGAATATGAAGATCCAAATTAAAGAAAGTAAATTAGCTGTACTAACAATGTCTAAAGGGATGATGAGAAAACCAAGTATACCACAAACAGAGCCCTTCCTAATAATTAAAGCTACAAGTATTCCATCACACTTCTTTCCAGGTGATGAGAATATCTACTGCGTCTTAAGTTATTACATTATTAATTATTGCATTTGAAAGAGTGCACAGTTATTTTATTCATGCAATTGGTATAAGACAGCTCGATCAAATTAAATTAGCCCCTTCTACCACACCTTGGTAATGAACTACAGCAATACCTCTCTCTAACACCTATTCTCAAGTTTAGGAAACTAAATACATGACATTGGTGTGAGTGGGAGGAGTAGGTTCAGAGCATACAACTATGACTTTTTGACTATGATATTCAACTTGAATGCTGAAAGATGCTTCTTGATATAGCACATCAAATTAAGGACCATCAAAGTCCATCAATGATTAAGAATTTATTCGAGCATAAACTTGTTTAGGTTCTCCCTTCTCTTTCTAAGAACTAAAAATTGTTCAACAATATAGGTATTTATGAAGAATTGTCTGAAATTCTGAAGGTTGAATTGTAAAATTTACAAGTTTAGCATAGGCTGCACATTCACGAATTTAAGTAACCAAACAACATTAAGACCATGAACAACACGGGACTATGGAAGTAAACAACTACAACTGTTTTAAATGCTTACTAGGTCAAAGTGAATAATTCAGAGGCCGAGTTATTAAATTCCTAATATGTATGAGATTGACCTGAGAAAAGTATCCTTCATATGCAGATCTCTGCAAGGGTGTCAAATCGACCCCAAAATAGCCCTGTTGCTGCCAAAAAATAGCCTGAATGACAAAGTTAAGCTAAAATTAAACTCTTTTCACAATGAAACTGAATATAATCACTAATGTAAGATCCATCCCTATAAATAAAATATAAGCCTTCAATTGATAATATTTTTAAACACTAATGCGAAAAAAAAAATTGGACATTGAGATCTTTGTGAAAGAAACTCCTTTTCATATAGCACCCACCATCCTCTTCCAGAGTGGGAGAGACCCAGTTTAGAAAGGAACTGTCATGGAGGAGATACACCCAAAGAGCAAGAAGACAGTGATATGATCCAATGTACCTTGTTTGCAATTTCCGTATACAAATATTCGTCACTAAATGGTGCCACGTGTATTCTACAAAAATAAAGAGAAACATAAGCTGGAATTTGGAAAATTAACTCATATAACAAACCATGGAGCAAAAGGAAAAACTGAAAAGGTTACATGCTAGTTTATGTATCACAAACTCAGGAGGGACTTGGAGAAGTGCAAAATGTTTCTTTTAATAAAGAATCCGAAAGACATGTAAAAGCAATTGGAAAAGAAAGAAAAAGGTTTTCAAGGAAGTTCAAAACACATGTAAAACAAAGGATAAGGTCTTCTTTCAGAGATTGGATTTGGGAGAGGGGCAGCAGCTTGGTTAACTGAATGGTATGACTATAAAATATAAAAAGCAGTGGATAGCTGCATTGAAGCATATTCGTGGACACCAGACTGAGAATTAAGCTTCAAAGCTCGTCTCAACAACAACTACCCAATATAGTCCCACGAGGTGGGGTCTAGGGAAGGTAATACGTACACAGGCTTTACCCCTATCCGAAAGGGCAGAGAGACTGTTTCCAATCGACCCTCGGCTCAGGAAAAGGAAAAGGAAAACAAAAACAAAAACAAAAGAGCATTAGTAACTCCAGCAGAAATCACAAAGCTCGTCTCAAGAATATATAAAAAAAAGGAGAATAAAGTAGACAACTTGAGCTTCCCACGTTTTGCAAGTCAATTTTAGTTATATCATTGTACCCGACCTCCTAAATGATTCACAGAAGGAGCAAGCTGATAGCTTGAGTTGGAAAGAAAATAGTCTATGATACAAAAATCTATGAAAAGATAATGTGTCAAATGTCTGGTGGTAAAAAGGTAAAGCACTGGATTTGGGAAACAAGTGTAAGAAACAAAGAACCTCATAAGCAAACTACTTATCAAAAATGAAAAAAAAGAACCTCAACCAAACTATTAACTTCATAAATGATTTGACACGGAAAGACTCCTCAAAATTGACAAGAAAGAAAATTACCTTCCTACTGTTGGAAACATTTTTCCATTTGGAACTAGAAATCTATCTCTTGCAATCACATAAGACTCTAGCATTCTTTCATTAACTAACAAAGTACCTGCAAAGTAAATTCAATGTATCACAGCCAGCAGGCTTAAATCTGTTTCATTTGGATAATTTAATCACAGGATTGTGGTTGGTTTGGATTCTGAGACAACATGCTTCGCCATATTTTCAAAGATTAATACCTTGAACTCTCTTCAGAAAAATATAAAGGAATGTTCTTTTCTAACGAAAAATAAAAAAAGGAAACTTAATAACACTTATAATACAAACAAAGCAAAAGTGTCCATGTATAAGAGACTTTCAAGCAGGTTTAAACCAGTTTCATTTGGATAATTTAATCACTGGATTGTGGTCAGTTTGGATTTTGAGATAACATGCCTGCCATATTTTTAAGGATTAAAACCTTGAACTCTCTTCCAGAAAATACAAAAAAGATGTTTTCTATAATGAGAAATGTAATAAGGAAACTTAATAACACTCATAATACAAGGAAAGGAAAGCGTTTATTGTCACCAACAGATATGTGATA
>MU702659.1:6938-36428 GCA_026770625.1 Nicotiana glauca | reverse complement strand
GGGGGAGGGGGGAGGATGGGATGGGGGATGCTGCGAATATTCCACTAATATTTTACAGGAAATGGACAAGGCATCCTCTGCTCAAGTCGTATATAACTTTGGTAACAGATATTCCGATGATTATGAAAACTAAGAAGATTTAAGTTCCACAAGAAAAAGCATGTAATTCAGAATACTAAATACAATCAATTGAAGGGTAAAGGCTACGAAAAGAGCAATACTAACACGGAAGAGTTTCTAATTTCTAAAGGGCAAACTGCAAGAATATTTCGTTTCAGTAAGTTATCAAATTCCGTTTCATGAATCTGCGGATGCATAATACTATAAAGGACATCATTTCATATGCATCTGCTTTTTGTCGCTTGAAACTTTGAGCAAAATTTTGTTTCTCGAGCAGAGAAAAGGACTAGCATATATAAGAACAGAAGGCAATTAGAAACAGGGGTATATCTCAGAAGAATCCAATGAAACACATACTGAACAATGAGAACTCAAAAACGAATTTGGCTGCAGCCCAAAATACAGTAGAAGTATTAAAATCAGTTTTCAACAAGCAAACTAGCAACGTAACATATTTCCATGGTGTATGTGTTCGTCTTATTGAGAGTAGTAGAATTGTTTCTATCCACATAGGCACAACTTAACTTCTCCCTGATCTTTTGCTTTCATAACATGTGCATAAGCAGCTATTGAAGATGTTGCTGTCGTGTTTTAGTATATTCTCCAGCTTTTAGTAGGCACTGGAAACATGTAATACCTACAAGTTTCTTAAATTCCTTTCTTAAATAATCAATCAAATATTTTATATATACCCATACTAATGTTCAGAAAGAACTTTAGATGTCAACCAGGGGATTTACCACATTTTTTAACAGAACACGCAGCAATGTCAAAATATGTCCTCACATAGCTCTGTCACATAAGCTTCTTAATCCGTCAAAATAGATAAGCTTACCCATTGGCTCAGAGATTAAGATATCCGCTTTCACAGGTAACTCTACTTCTTCAACCTTTCCTTTGATTACCTAATCATTCATTGAAAAGAGAAAACCGATAAACAAGGAGCAACCTTAGCAGCCAAGATACTGAAGGAATATATTGTAAAACTCTTTTGAAAGACACCAGAATGGGGAAATGTATACTTACTGTAATTCTCTCACTCAATGATGGGTTTCCCGCAATAAGCTTTTTAGCATATTCGGCCATTTCAGATGCCTCTATGGCATAAACATGTTTTGCACCAGCCTGAGAGGGTTTTGTCGAAAGGGAGGAGGGACAGAAGAAAAAAATACAATGCACAAATATCAGTGGAAGTGGCTAAGCTATTGTTCATATCATTCAATGAAACCACATAAACCTCATTGGTACAAAAGATAACCTGAGCTGCAAATAATGACAAAATACCACTACCAGCTCCAACATCAACCACTACACGACCAAGAAAGTCAGCACGGTTCTCAATTACAGCAGCGTAATAGGTTCCTGCAAGTTTCATATTTACCATTGTCAACCTCCAATTATTGAATTAGAATGTTGGGTTCCTTCTTAGGAAAATGCAAAAAGGCAACAGTTTGCAAAACATTATAGGGAAAAGGGAGAGCACAACCCTCTCATGAGACTAGACGAGCCTCGGAAGAAATAAGTACGCATTTGGGTAATATTTGAGTTGAAGCTGAAAAAAGAATATTTTAAGGAGAAGTTAAAAGAAGTTTGGGCGTGCTGAAGTTAGTGCTTCGACATGAACTTCACTTGGAAAACAATTTGTGAAAGTTAAGATTTGATAAACTATACTTGACTAACACCTTCAGATACTAATTCAACATTTTATGCGAATATTAATTGATATTTCACTTGAAACACAAAATGTCCTCACCAAGATACTATTCGCAAAGAATAACTTCAGTATTTAAAATATTGAAGAAATTATTTCATGGCCAAACAGGCTTAAATAGCCCCAGGTCATGACACAGAAAAGACCAAAGTTCAGAACATTACCTGTCCTTACAAAATCCTGCAACATATTTTGCTGATGCAATAGTTGCCCGTAGTAATGAAAATACATTTTCGCAGAAGATGCCTCTATTTTGTCATCAAATTTACTTTTCGAAGTTGATACTACTCCATTTGGCAGAGGAGACCCTGAAAGGAAGACTTGCAGAAGTTACAATTATTTTTCTTCTCCTTTTCTGGATAAGTTTACAATTATTCGTGGCAGCATTGTTTATCATGTTTAGATCCAGAATTCCATTAGCCTAGTGCTGCTCGTGGAATGAATCATGAGTTCAATATCTTAAGACTCATCGTGCAGTATTTAGCTCCAAAGAGTAGCTGAAACATCCAGACAAAAATAAGAACTAAAAAATACATTCTTAGATGCCGCAATCCAGAAGCTTACTCATGCATCAAAATGGGCAACTAACACACTACATTCTAAGTTTTTGACAAGAAATGTATTGCTTTCTTTATCAGTAAGACATTACTGTTCTGTATATTTCAAAACTAAGAAAGGATAAACATTGATTACACGTAAAAGAATAGGTATATGCAGATTCCCTAACTTCCTATTAACCAAAAGAGACCCACCATTTAACTTTTTCGGGTAAAAGTTATGACTCAAAACTAATGTCATCGAGTAGGACAAATTTAAGGAAAGTGATACCCAAATTCAAAAAAAATATCAATAATGGATGGACTATCAATACTAAGATCACGTGGGTAATAGACAATGATGATAGCGCTAACGCTAAAAATTTAAATGGCTTATAATGCCTCTGATAAAATGTCAAAAAAGTGACTAATAGTCTATCTAATTCATTCAATACATCTAAATTTTCAATAATATCTCAAAAAAATCGTCATTCTGCTAACAAGTGACCTCGTATCATGTAAAGGAAATTTCAAAATTACAAAATCTTATTTTTGTCTGGAAAAAAATAAAAAGCAACAGAAAAGATGAAACCACAGTTATAAATGAAGAGCAGTTAAAGCATAAAGTCTTTCAACAACAGTTCAACAGTAAGTTGGTCAAACATTTCTTTTTTAAATAACACCTCAATAGTAAGTTGGTCAAATGTTCATAACTTAGTATCCACAATCAAAGCTTATCATACAGAAAATAAGAATGCAATTAAAGCTTATCACATAGAAATTGATAAGGTAATTAGAAAAAAATTTCCTTCTAAAGCACTCACTAAATATCCTTGAAATACTCCATATATATCTATCTTACTCCACATTTATCAAGAACCGAAACTGCATCAAGTAGCAGATAGTACTTTAACCACCCAAAAAAAGGACACAGAGAGAGAGAGAGAGAGAGAGTCATTACTAGCATCTCAGACAGAATCAAGAGCTATTAGAGCAAATAATGAAAAGAGTGTGACTGTACTCCACAAGATGTGCCGATTAACTTTTAAGAGTAATAACAGACATGTCAAAACAGACCTTGAACAACCACTTCTGTCTTCCATTGCTCAAATGCACAATGGAAGGCCCTACATTCCTCCTCGTTTTTAAATTGAACGGAGATTCCCCTGGAATAGGCTTTCTGATTCAAAAGACCAAAGTCAATGCCACAGGACATTAATATGACGGCAACAAACTACACAAATTTAACTCCAATGAAAATATAAATGAGTTGCACCTTTAACTTTCTGCATAACAAGACAAGTTGAAGTTATAACAGTAAAATGTACACATATATTTACATACTAACACTCGTTTTCAAAATTAAGATCGACATCAATATTATGATTGACACAAGTGTGCGCTGTTTCATGTTTTCAGCTATACGCAGAGTTTGACTTAAAGGAGCAGGAAGCTGGTAAGCCTTTAGCGGACAATCTATTAATACTACTCCAATCATGCTAGCTAATATTTATGCCAATCAACCAAGAAATTAGTGCTAACAGGTATCTCTAGAAATACATATGCAGCATTCAACAATGACAATTGTCACATCCATAAATGGTATAATATCTCCAGAAATCCTCGTGTGAACAAGACTTAAAAGCATTCTAGATTAGTAGCAGCTTGAAGACAACTAGACTGTCCAAACATCAATATTGTATGCTATCAACAGGTACCTCCTTATTGGCTTCAGAAGCTTCAGGTATGCACAGAGACTCTGCAGGTCCTAGCTTGAATAACTGGAAATACAAAAGCAGAACCATAAGTAAGATAATACCCCTATTCAAGCGCAGGCAGCAGGCAGCAGACAAGTTCCCGAGGAAAATCAGTAAAATATCATCTTTTCTGTCTTCTCCTCCATTTGTTCAATTTTCTGCCAAGCCAATCACAGATAAACTCATGTAATCACATGTCATTCTCTTTTGTTGCTAGAGAACATGAGAGAAAATGTACAAAACATGATAGCCGGTGGCTCTCCGCCACTGTACTAAAAGAGGTTCAACTGAATCCCCTTCGCCAGAAAATTGTGCTCCATATATAGGTGAATATTCTTTTTTATATGTGTATATATTAATTGTTGAATTCCCTAAACATAAAAGAGCACTTTTTGACTCCCCTTGATGAAATTAGTGCCTCCGCCACTAATGATAGCCCGAAGAAACTAACAAAAAATGCAGGCACTCTCACATGTAACTAAAAGAATATGGGTTGAGAGTAGTAAAAATTCAATTTTTAACTAATAAAATTAAATTGCTTGGATTGGTGTAAACACTGGGTGCGAGTAAGTACTTACCAAGTACTCCTGCATCCAATACGAGTACATAAGTGTGGACTTAAGAACAAATATAAATTTAGTATAAAAACAACTTCAACTATTTATCGTACAGAGAGTCCAACTACGTAATTAAAAACTAAATTCACATTTGATTAGTAAACAATGCATAAAACATGAAAACTTAAAATACTACCAAATTAATCATAATTTTTAACTATCTCATAACACGCGAATTTCAGTTTACACATGAAAATAAGATGTAAATTCAAATACATGCCTGTGAAGTTCGAAGATGGAAAACAATGTCGGCACTTGATTGAGACTCCTGACAAAATCGGAGCTCCGGAACTCCAAAACCCGACCCAAACCGAGCAAAAACTGGTTCAGATTTACAAAACGAAGTGTCTGATGAAGAAGCTGAAACCTCCGCAATGGATAAAACCTCAAATTGACTCTCTTTCTGCTTAGAAACCTCCATTAACGCCAAATTTTCCAATTATTGTCCAATTATGACTTATATTATAATTATATTGCTAATATGAAAAGTGAAGTAGGGTTTTTTCCGAGTGGAGAGTGGAAAGCTGTTGGAGGGGGAAGTGAAGTGGAGTGTTAAAAGAGGCGCTAATGAGATTCTGCTTCTTTATATATACGGAGGAGAGTGAAAGTATATAAAGGTGTGTTTGATGATTAGTGTGGACGGTGACAGGGGGAATATTGTACAACTGGTGATCTTTGAATAAATTATTGAGACGTTTGATTTGACTTTAGTAGGACCATTTGATGTAATGTACTTGTAGTTTCTTTTTTTCTTTTTCTTTTTAAAAAAAAGAAAATACAAGTACATTACTTGTAGTTTTTTTTTTTTATTATTGGCATAAAATTTACTATTAGCAATACAGTAGTACTTATTTGGTTATCTTTTCTTAGGAGTCATTTGGTAGGTTGCATGAAATAATGCGGAATAGGGTGTATTAATAATTATAGTAATGATTATGCTTACATTAGTTATGCTGGCATTATTTATACTCACATATTTTTTATCCATTATTTGATTTGATGTATTAAACCATTGTACAATTTCTAAAAAAATTATTTGTTAAAAATACCCTCAAAACAGTCCATCACTTAATATAGAACTAAATATTTATTTTAAAAAGGAATTATGCTATATTTATTTACTTACATGAGAGAAAATTTTATTTCTCACTATTTGGATTATTTTAAACTTGCATTAATACTATAACATATTTTAATCAAACATAAATTTTAAAGGATATTGTTATCTTTAACCAAGCAAATGCATGCATTAAACCCGATTGTATTGCTAATACCATAATTTCTATGCATTAGTTATGCATAGGATAATAGCAAATATGGTGTATAACTAATGCTTGCAAAACTAATACATAAATTCGAAAAGTGTACCAAACAAGATATTAATAATATACAAAACTAATGCATCCCACCAAACGATCCCTTATAATACTAGCATAAAATTTAGCATTACTTGATTACTCCATTATCTAGGAATTTACTACTTAATTTATGTTGGATAAAATATAATTAGTGTTTGACCAAAAAGTATTAAGCTTCTTGCTAAACTAACTAATGAATGAATATAGGATAAATCTTAGCCAAAGATAATTAACTATAGATCGCAACATATTGAGTATAAAAATTGGAGAGGAACAAATTGATAATATTTCATAAGATAGATATCATATATCAAGTGGGAATGGTAAGCTTACAACTGTGACAGGATTGGAATACAATCGAAAGAGCATAAAAGAAGAAAGGGATATTGTTGATAGCTGAGAAATCTTCCCTTCACGGTTTCGAAATATTGCTTTTGATTGTGATAGCCAGACCCCCTTTCACGGTTCCCTGTTCCCCTTTATATATTGACAATGTTCTCTTTTATCCAATGATTTTTGACTGGTGTGCTTTCCCACAGCATTCCTTTATTACTTGCTCAAGACGGCACGTTTATCCTACGATATAGGCTTTTTAATTGCCTGACCTCAACAGAGACCGTGGGGCCCGTCGCCGTTACACCTCCTGGGCACAGCCATGACAGGGTCGAACTCTTACCGCCTCCGTTCATCAGGGTCAGATTTCAACCCATATAGTTAGTCTCTCCATCCGTTAGGGTCGTCTTCTAGGCGTACTCAATGGGCGGACCCTGTGTATTCAAGAATATGGGAGAAATTTAATCATTATGCAAATTTTGATGATGTCCAAATCCACTACTAAAAAGTAAATGGACATGATCGCATGCAATATAATTTACCCAATTATGAGTCGGGGTCGAATCTCACAGAGAACAATATGTAGGTGATTAGGAATGTAATAGAATTATCACTTGTTATGCAATGCCAAACACTTAGAATTGATTTGAGAAAATGTTTATACCTAAATGCGACAATATAAACTAACGTAAAAAGCAAGTAAAATAATCAATGACTAGAAGGATGAATGCATCGGGAATTACACTTAAGTAACGATCCAATGTATTTTATGATTTTACAAATATGAGCGAGTTTATGTTAATTAGCCAAGGATAATTATTCTATATTATCTTCTTCCAAAGACTAACAAGACTTCCTAATTAAATTATCCCTAAAACAATTAGGATATTAAGCACTCTCGGATATGGCTACAAGTAGTTCAATCCTATCCCTAGGTAGAATCTATAAAATGAGGGTTAATGCCTCAAGTTCTTGTTCATTAATATTTTTCAATCCCAAATTATCTTTTCCAAAATTAATTCGGAGTTAATGGGTGAGTCCTAGGGTTAGCTATCCCTTTGAAAACATTAAAGAACAAGAACAATTAAAGAAACAACAACTCACTTCATAAATAAATGAAAATCATTCAATACATAAGCACAACAAGGTACTTAATCCACATTTTAATTATGAATATTTCCATAAACAAGATTCAAGTGTTGGAAATAAATACTACACACTTAAATATTCAATACAAAGTAAGAAAATAAAGAAATAAACATAAATGGGCAAGAACTCCTTAACCACAAGCTTGAAATCTTCAAAACTCAAGTGTGTGTGTAAAACCCTAGCTTCTACCTTGTTCTCTCTAATTCTAAGAACTGAAAATAATCCAAAAGATGTCCCAAAGATCTGCGAGCTCATGTATTAAAGGTTTTGGGGATTAAAAACGTAAAATTTCATTTTATCCCCGAACTGCTCAGAAAATATACTATGCGATTGCGTATGTTCTCATGCGTTTGCGTTGAATAATTTCTTCAAGCTATGCAATTGCGTAGAGTGTCACGCGTCCGCATAGATCAGTTGACCAGCCGCTGACCATGCTTTCTTCTTTGCATTCGCACATATTCACACGTGTTCGCATTGCTTTGCTATTGTTGACTTGTGCGATCGCATAGTGTAATCGCTGGCAGTGGTCCATTTTTCCCTTGTTAGCACTTTTTGACTTGTTTTCTTCTATTTCTTCTCCAAATCATATGATACCTGAAATATATCAATAAACCTTAGAAAATGCCTTAACTTCTCATCAAAATCATATAAAAGCCTAAGTATTAAGAAGAGATAAGTTGGTATAATACCAACTTATCAAACCCCCAAACTTAAACTATTGCCTTCCTCAAGCAATTCAAAGACTAAGAACATCCTTCATTAAAATCATCAATTAAGCTCAACGGCATGCCAAGCATTATTTCAAGTAAAAAAAAAAGCAAATTAAACACAATCTAATGACTTTGGTTGGTTCCAACAATTAATCCAAAGCATATGAATCACCAACTTCTCACAAATTTTATTTTAATTTAAGTGCTCAAACACTACATTAATCAAAGTGGCAACCAAGTCATGACACTAAAGCTTCAAAAATTGCCTCATTATCACAAATAATTTTCTTTTGTTCATTCCTCCCAATTAGAGATTGGATTAAGTTCACAACTCAAAATTTTCATGTGTCCTCACACTTAGAGAGAATCCCAACTTATAAATTGCAATTTAAACACACATGAGATATCAAATGGAAAGAATTTACTCTCACTCTCTCAAAGATGTTCAAATGCACAAAAGTAGTGTCATAGGCTTGCCCTTCATGTATTTCTCCACTAATGTAGACAACTTGGTTCAAAATCAATTAGGACTTAAAGGGTTGTAGTTTAGGCTTTTGGATAAGGTAGGGCACAATTTTGGTCGGAGTGACTCAAAACCTCCCCAAATACTACAAAATTTTCAATTAAAGTTCACTTCCTTCAAAAATATTTTTCTTTCTTCACTTTTCATTCCACACCTAATCTTCCCTTTATTCACAACTTCTTCTTCTTCTTCTTCTTCTTCTTCTTCTTCTTCTTATTATTATTATTATTATTATTATTATTATTATTATTATTATTATTATTCCTTCCTTTTCAAAATCAAGGAAGATTTCATTTTTTATCATATTTTTTTTTCTCTACCTTCCACCTTTTAAACAACTTTCATATTACAACTTTTCCAACCTTCACCCCCAAACTTAGGCTTTAGCCTATGTTTACACTTTCAAAGTACTTAGGGAGGTAGGGTGCCAAAAGCTAGATCAATAAAGAACAAAGGATTAAAGCTTGTAACATGGTTGCCAAAGAACAAGCTTAAAGGATCAAAATAGGTTGACTAGGGAAAATATTAAAGGGTAGGAAATTAAGGCACAATAACGGTCCAAGGAAGGCCTAATATCATTTTTCAATCCAAGTTAGTCTATGATTTCGCCTTGAAGCACATTCCGGGCAAGTTCTAGACTACAAGTAATGCGAAAGAATTCACAACAAATCTCGCTACACATGGCACATGCAGTCTCAAGTGACATATAAATCCAAAATCCAATTAAAACCAATGAACCAGAAGAAAATCACATATAGCCTAAAAGACTATTTAATGAATCAAAGAGCTAAAAATAGAACCTAAAAGTCACAACAAGTATTATCACTTCAATCATTTTTCATTTTAAAGATCAAAACTTCATATGCCAAAGTTTAAATTAATGCTGCTAAAAGAGCGTGTAAAAGAGTTACTAGTAGGGAAATAAAAAAAGAGGTAGTCCTTCAACATCTGGTAGTAATAGTAATAACCCATTATCATTTACACATATTTCCGAATCATCGCCTAATGATAATGTAGATATATATTATGAACAATTACAAGAAGATTTTGGAATAAATGATAATGAAATAAGAATGGAAGATGAGATACCAGCTACACCTACTAGTGCTGGGGTTGGTAGTGTTAGAGTTGCTACAAGGGGTGGCGGTCGTGGCACTAGTAGTAGACCACTTGTGGCTCCGACTACTAATCGTAGAAAAAGAAGTAAGGTTTAGAATTTTTTTGAAATAATAGAAGGTACTGATAGAGTTAAATACAAAATTTGTAAAAGCGAATTTAAATATTTGACTGGAGGAAATTTAGGATGGATTGGGACGCTTAGTAGACATATGAGACCGGAGCATCCCATAGAATGGGGCGCTGATGGTGATGAAAATCAAACAACTATTAATCCTACTATTGGAGGTCTAGTGAAATATGATAAAATGAAAGATCGTGAGGAGTTAGCAAAAATGATTGCTTTGGGTTGTCTACCTTTTTCTTTTGCTTCTTCATCATATCTTATTATGTATATTCAAAGGATTTACAATCCTTTATTTAAAGGTATCCCTAGAAGTACTTGTAGAGCTGATATCTTTAGACTTCATGGACAGTATCAAACATACATACGTTATTTGTTTAGCCACCTTCCTTGTAGAGTTTGTCTAACTTATGATATTGGCCATGCTGTTAATGAAAATGATTATTTGACAATTACATGCCATTGGATAGATGATACTACTTGTATGCAAAAACGTATTATCACTTTTAGATATGATGAAAATTAGAGTCATACTACTTCGTTTATAAGTAGTACTATTTGTGAAGTTGTTGAATTTTATAATCTAAAGCAAAAAGCATTGTGTATGTCTTTTGATAATGTTTCTAACGATAATGCCGCAATTTTAATATTAAAATTGCATTTGCCACCACCTCTTGCTAAAAAAATTCATGTTAGGTGTGCATGTCATTTTTATAATTTAATTGTTAAAATTGACCTTGATTTATTTTCAACTGAGATTACTCATGTTAGAAAAGCAGTTGGTGTTATTCAAGGAAATAATTGACAATCTAGAATTAGGGAATTTAAGAATAAGTGTACCGAGTATAACCTTAAACCCAGATTCATGCCAGATGAAATTGTTACTAGATGGAATTATACATATATATTTTTAAAATATTGCTACAAATATAGATTCCTATTAACTGAAGTTGCTAATGCGCATTGTACTGATCCAAACCATATGTTAAAAGTGCTACTTTGGAGGTCATTAATGATGTTGTTAAATTTTTACATAAATTTTATACACATACTGTTGAGTTTTCTGGAGCATATTACCCCACTGTTACTATGGCTTTAGTACATATAGTTGAAATTTCTTTTCTACTATCTGAATTTAAGAAGAAAGAAAAATATAAGGATGTTGTTGAACAAGCAAAATTCAAAAAATATTTCTTTCCAATTCCTCCTATTTACTTAATTGATGCAGTTTTAAATCATTCTATTAAGATGTCTGATTGTCACAAATTAATGAATGTTTTATATACTTATATGGAGATTGGAGAAACTGAAACCCCAAATTTATATGTCTCTATGAACAAGCTAAATGAATATTTACAACAATTATATAATTATTATGCAAATGTAATTGATGATGCTACTAGTGTTGCAGCCAATGTTAATTCCACTATGCAATGTAGCACTTCTGCTACTGTGGATGATGAAGAAGGCCTTGATAGTTTTAATATTTTTTCTACATTTTCTAACACTCAAACCAGTAGTAGGAATATTGATGAACTTCAATTCTACTTGCAGAAGCAAAAAGAGCCTCGCACAAAGGAATTTTCACCGTTGGGATGGTGGCATGAGAATGGAAAGCAATTTCCTATTCTTTTCACTATGGCTCGGGACGTGCTGAATGTGCCAATTTCTACTGTTGCATCGGAGAGTGCATTTAGCCAAGTAAGACAACAACTTGGAGACACCCGCCACTCATTGGGAAGCGATACTTTGGAAGTTTTAGTATGTTCAGAGATTGGATTAGATCGGAACGAAGAAATCAAGGACGTGAAGATAGCCCAAAAGACGAGGCACTTGGAGATATATTAACACATGGTAACCCATCCGAATTTAACACTCCCGAAGAAGGTCAATCAGTTCATATTGATTATGAAGAACTTACTAAGGCAATGCAAAACCTTTGAATTTACTTGTTGTTAAAAATGTAAACTTTTCAATTTGTAAGTTTGAAATTTGAATTATGAAATAAAAATAGCACTTGCAATAAGTGAAATTTTTTCCCATCTTCCTTGTATTCTTTAAATTAATATAAAGTATTAATATAACTTACAATATCCAAAAAAGAAATTAAAAAAACACTAAACCCGGCCCGACCCGGCCCCCTCAACCCGAAACCCTTACGGTTCAATTTTTACCCGGATGAATCCGAACCCGTTAAATCCGTTAAGACCAAGCCCGAAATCGGCCCGGAACCAAACCCGTACGGGTCCAAATAACACAAGACCGGCCCGGCCCGACCCACCCGTTTAACACCCTTACCTCTAATGCTTCAAGCATTTCTTCCATTTACAAGTTCAACCTTTCAAGTGCCAAGTTATTTTGGAGACTATTTTCCAAAAGCTTATCCAAGGTACTTTGTTCTTTGTTTCCTCCTTCAATTAGGCATTCTAACATGAGCTTGAATTCTCCACTCTGTCCATGCTCAACTTCTTCCATTTCCATAACCCTATCATTTTTATCACAAAAAGTAGAATTATCATAGCAGGTGTTTGGGGAATGGAAGGACAAATAAGCACAATACTCCCAATGACCATTTTGACAACCATACTTATCACAAGTACTCCACTCATAAGTTTGAGATTGTGCGCACAATCCACCCTCGGGAGAATTTAAATAATTTTGCCACGAGTGTGGTCCTCCACAATAAGGACAAGGGTCATCAAAGTATGAACAACTACCATCTGACCAATTTTCATCAAATGTTGCCATTTTTCAAAAATAAGAAAATATACAAGAAACAAACAAGAAAAATAGATCAATGTAAGAAAAATTAATTATACAAATATTCACAAGTTTGGACCAAAGCACTTATGCTTATTTCTCAAACAACCTAAATTATGCCTAATTCTTCCCCGGCAACGGAGCAATTTTGATGACGTTCAAATCCACTACTAAAGAGTAAATGGACACGGTCGCATGCAATATAATTTTTCCAACTATGAGTTGAGGCCGAATCCCACAGAGAATAATATGTAGGCGATTAGGAATGTAAGAGAATTATCACTTGTTATGCAATGCCAAACATTTAGAATTGATTTGAGAAATATTTATACCTAAATGCGAAAATGTAAACTAACCTAGAAAGCAAGTAAAATGATCAATGGCTACAAGGATAAATGCATCGAAAATTACACTCAAGTAACTATCTAATGTATTTCATGATTTTACAAATATGAGAAAGTTTATGCTAATTAGCCATGGATAATAATTCTATATTAACTTCTTCCAAAGACTAACAAGACTTCCTAATTGAATTATCCCTAAAACTTTAGGAGATTACGCAAACCCGAATATGGCTACAAGTAATTCAATCATATCCCTAGGTAGAATCTATAAAATGAGGGTTAACACCTCAAGTTCTTGTTAATTAATCTTTCTCAACCCCAAATTATCTTTTTCAAAATTAATTTGGAGTTAATGGGCAAGTCCTAGAGTTAGTTATTCCCTCTAGAAACATTAAAGAACAAGAATAATTAAAGAAACAACAACTCACTTCATAAATAAATGAAAATCATTCAATACATAAGCACAACAAGGTATTTAATCCACACTTTAACTATGAATATTTTTATAAACAAGATTCAAGTGTTGGAAATAAATACTACACACTTAAATATTCAATACAAAGTAAGGAAATAAAGAAATAAACATAAATGGGTAAGAACTCCATAACCACGAGCTTTAAATTTTTAAAACCCAAGTGTGTGTGCAAAACCCTAGCATCCACCTTGTTCTCTCTAGTTCTAAGAATTGAAAATAAGCCAAAAGATGTCCCAAAGATATGCTAGCTCGTGTATTAAAGGGTTTGGGGATTAAAATTGTGAAATCCCATTTTTTCCCAGAACTGCTCAGAAAATATACTATGCGATCGCATATGTTCTCATGCGTTCGCGTTAAATAACTTCGTCATGCTATGCGATCGTGTAAAGTGTCACGCGTTCGCATAGCTCAGTTGACCAGCCGCTGACCAGGCTTTCTTCTTTGCGTTCATACCTATTCACACGCGTTCGCATTGCTTTGCTATTGTTAACTTGTGCGATCGCATACACTTCCCTACGATCGCATAGTGTAATCGCTGGCAGTGGTCCATTTTTCCCCTTTTAGAACTTTTTGTCTTGTTTTCTTCTATATCTTGTCTAAATCATATGATACCTGAAACATACCAATAAACCTAAAAAAATGCCTTAACTTCTCATCAAAATCATATATAAGCCTAAGTATTAAGAAGAGAGAAGTTGGTAAAATACCAACTTATCATAGGATGGAGTCCTTATGGCGAGGTGGCAGTGTGATGTTTTAAGAACTTTACCGAACCGTTACGTCCATTTGGAGATAGATCGTCACGTCAGTTCGGGCTACCATGAATGTCTGTTATGTGTCATTGTGACGCACGTTCCCAGGCACCGCATCGCTTCTCATGCCTTTTCAGCTTTTAGTGGCTCTTTGGTTTCTCACTCAGGCATTTGTGTTCCTATATATAGGGGAACTCACCATTCGATTGTTACGCTTTCAATTTGCTTGAGGAATTTTGCAAATTTCCACCTTCTTCCACATTTCACATTTGTGCTTTTGTCAGAATTTGATGTGCCCACCCTCTTTATTTCTTCATTACTCTTGTTTATCCAACCAAGCTAGATGAATGGATGATACCTCTTCTCAGACTAACAGATTTGCCGGAGCTCCAGTGCCGAAAAATGATGTACCCCTTCTTGGAGAGGGGATGGAGGTGGTAGAAGATGATGGGTTTTTGATATAGGCTGAGATACTGCCCCGTCCGGGGAAGTTATGTACCGACTTTAACAACCTTGATGGAAAGGAATCGGAACTTGTCCCTTCCACCATGGATGAAGCGGCGATTATGGAGCTCAAGTCTAAATGGTCCCAAACCATATTGACATGATACAGGCAATGAGGGGAGGACATTGTGCACTTGAACCGCCCGGGGTACTGCGCATTTTATGTGTATCCTTTTGTTGTTGGGTATACGATTCCTCTCCCATCTATAGTGATAGACTTTTGTCTCTTACAAGGTGTGTCGGGCTCAACTCTCACCATACACGTACTAGCTCTTCCCCATGCTTATCAAGTATACAGAGTTTGCCCGTCAAGGGATTACTTTGGGGAACATGCTTCATATTTTTGCCCCTAAATTTCTTCGAGGCACGATGATCCATATACTCTATCCAGAAACCAAGAGTTTAGTGGTGAAGATGGATGATAAGGCTAATCGTCGCTTCTGGGAAAGCTATTTTTACGTGCAGACAGAGCACCTTGTGGCGGACCCGGCAAGGTTCCCTGAGACGTAGAACTTCGCCCGTAAGTTTTCTATTTATTTTGCGATTTCTCTCAAGGCGATCGCCAGTCGTTCTTCGCTGGGCAATTTTTTCCTGACTTGTTTTCACTTTGTAGCAGAGAGATTACCTCCCCCACTAATTGTAACGACCCGACCAGTCGTTTTGAGCTCTAGCGTGTTGTTCAGCAGTCTGAGGCCATGAGCAGCTTCATTTCAGGTATGCATGGTCAGAATCGAATTTCAGGAAGTTCAGAGTTGATTTGGAAAAAGAATTCTCATTTCAAAAGCTTAAAGTTTAAAGAATTAACTAGGATTGGATCTTTGAGTAAACGACCTCAGAATTAGGATCTGAAGGTTCTAGCAGGTTTGTATAATGATTTTGGACTTGGGCGTATGTCCAGATCGGGTTTTGGAAGACCCGGGAATGTTTTGGCACATATTGTGGAAGTTAGCATTTTAGAAGAAATTTTATAAGTTTGGCTTGAAGTGAATTTCAATGTTATCGATATCCGTTTGGGATTCTGAGACTGTGAATAGCTCCGTATGGTGATTCTGGAGTTGGGAGCGCGATCGGAAGTGAATTCGGAGGTCCGTAGGTCAGTTTGGAGTCATTTGACTAAAGATAGAAATTTGAAGGTTTTTGAGAAGTTTGATCGGAAGTGAAAATTTTTGATATTGGGGTCAGAATTCGATTCCGAAAGTTGGAGTAGGTTCATAATGTCGAATATGACTTGTCTGCAAAATTTGAGGTCAATCGGACGTGATTTGATAGGTTAAAACATCGAAAATAGAAGTTTGAAATTTTAAAGTTCATTAAGCTTGGATTGGAGGTCGATTCATGATTTAATATTGATTGATGTGATTTGAGGCGTCGAGCAAGTCCGTAATACATTTTGGGATTGGTTGGTAGGTTTGGTTGATGTCTCGAGGGCCTCGGGTGTGTTTCAGAATGTTTTTCGATCGAATTTGGATAAAAACTGTTCCTAGTTGCTGGTATCTGGTTTCCTTCTTCGCGAATGCGAAGAAAGTCTCGCGAACGCGAAGAGGAAAGTGGGAGGCTTCTGGTTTTGGGCTTCGCGAATGTGAAGAGGAAGTCGCGGACGCGAAGGGTTGGATCGAGCTGCTACGCGAACGCGAGGAAGAGATCGCGAACGCGTAGAAGAGAAAGTTGGGCCTGGGGTCTTTGACCTATGTGAAAGTGAAAGGGCTGGGTGACTGGCCTTCGCGAACGTGAGTGGGAGGTTGCTAACGCGAAAAAGGGCGGGCCTGGGCTGGGCAGAATGTTTAAAAATCAGGATTTGGATTCATTTCACTCATTTTTCTCTTGGCTTGGGCGCTTTTTGGAGATTTTGAAGAGGGGATTATGTCATTCATCATGAGGTAAGTAATTTATAACTATTTTTGAGTTAAGTACAAGGTTTATATATAGATTTAGACATGAAAATTGTAGAAAACTTGGGGTTTGAGAAAAATCTAGAAAATTAGTATTCTTGGATTTTGACCATGATTTTGGGTATGGAATTTAGAGAAAATTATATATTTGAGTTCATGAGACTATGGGTAAACTTTATCTTAAAAACAAAATTGGATTCCGGGCGTGTGGGCCCGAGGGCAATTTTGTAAACTTTCCGATCGGGGCTAGGAATAGTTATAAATTGGATTAATATGAGTAGTTTATCGCATATTAATGGATTTGCATAACTATTGGCTAGTTTTGGCGCATTGTGCATCAATTAGAGTCTTCGGAAGGGCGTGGAATGCCGGTTATGGATATTTAGAGCGAGGCGAGTCTCCTTTCTAACCTTGTAAGAGGGAATTGTCCCCATAGGTGAGTTAATTGGTTAGGTGCTCCTATTTGTGGGGGCTACGTACGCACGAGGTGAAGAGAGTCCGTGCATAGCTACTATTATGCTATTGACCGTGTAGTTAGGACCCAAAAGCATACTATACTTGGATTATTTACGTACTTATTGATATCTTGAATTGCTTAAATCACATCGAATAATAAACGAATTTCTAAACAGATAAAATTTTATTTTTCTAAAATGGTTAAAGAGGGTTTGTTTTCATTGGATAATTACTCAGAGTGGACTTCTTGATTGACTGTCTGTGTGTTTATTTATGGAACGGGCTGAACGCCTCGGCAGATTAAATAGATACATCTATAGGCGCGCCATCGACCCTCGGTAAGTGCATAGTTTATTTCTATTGGATCGGGCTGTCGCCTCGGCATAATATGCGCATGCTTGTATTGCTGCCTTGAGCTTATTTAAGTTGTTATTTCCTCTTCATGGTTTGAGAATATTTAGATACTAATTAAAAGGAAAAATCTGGAAATTTCCTATTAAGTAAATAAGTGTTTCCTCGTTTCCTTCTATTGGATTAAAATCATATTTATATAAATCCACGATTTAATGTATTATTGACACCATTATTGGACCACTAGTAAGTGTCGAAGTCGACCATCTCGTCTCTATTTCTTCGACATTAGACGGGATACTCATTAGTACACATTGTTTTCGTACTTATACTACACTTCTGTGCATTTTTGTTGCACATGTATATGTAACTCTAGTGGCCTACTGGGCGTAGCGGCACGGATGATTCTGGGACTAGGTGAGTTGCATTATTCGAGGCGGCCTGCAACTAGTATAGTCCATTCCAGTGTGTTGTATTTAGCTCATGTCCACTGTATTCTGGACGTATGTTATATCTTATGTCCTTATCAGTAGATGTTCATGCACTTGTGACACCGGGTTCTGGGATGGTTTTGAAATATTATGTACTAACTGCTTATTATTATATTTGAGTTGAAGCAGTGATCTTTTTATTTATGAAAAATTGAAGGAAAATCTTAGTTCTCAAGATAGTTAAAAATGAGAACTTCATCAAGTAATTTGGGTTGGCTTGCCTGACAGCAGTGTCCGGCGCCATCGCGACCCTTAGTGGATTTTGGGTCGTAACAATATGGTATCAGAGCACTAGGTTCCTAGGGTCTCACGAGTCATGAGCAAGTCTAGTAGATTGTCGCGGATCAGTACGGAGATGTCTGTACTTATCCTTGGGAGGCTGCAGGACTGTTAGGAGTACTTCCCTTCTTGATTCCTTATCGTGCGATTTGATCTTTGGAGGCGTATGCCTTTAATTCATTCCTACTCAATCTTACGCAACGCAAACCGCTTGTTATAAATCGAGAATTGAAGAACCGTAATGGTACTACGGAGGTGATACGGGATGTTTCTCCCAGTATAGCAGATCAGATTATTATCGTCGCTTTATAGGAGAATATTTTATTGTTTCAGCCTAGTAGCGGTACTTCTGAGGGCTCCGAGGCTAGGCACAAATTGCCAGAACGCTCATGAATGATTGTTCCACATTAGTGATATGATGGTAGGATGTTTGTCTATGTGTTGTGGCAGCGAATAACTTGAAGGGAGGTTTACTCAGTCAATAATCAAGAGATTTAATATTTTATTCCGGTAGGGGAAAGGCAATCGGCCTAAGTATGGTCAAATGTGGGCTCGTAGAAGTAATAAGACTTGGTATTTTCAAGCGTGGTGGAGCTTTCTTCTATGATGGGGTATCGTTGTCCTAATTGAACGTACTAAGTTTGTTGGTGTTATTATCTTTCTACAATTCGCCTTTGGGGCAAGATATTGTTACATAGTATTGAAAATACGGCTGTCAGATATCGCAGGGTGCGGTGGCTCAAGATTGAATCGGTGCTAATGTCGACGGCTCGAGAAAGATGATCTTTAGAAAGGTTTAAAATTTAGTAGCGATAGTGGGTACACATGCTACGAAGATAAATTTTATTAAGGCAACAACAACAGCAAATGATGAGAAAGACATGTGGGAAGTGACAGGCGGTGGCTAAAATTTCTAGAAGGACGAGTATAAGAGGCCAAGGTCGAGTAGTCGATTAAAGAGATGAGTCCCGCCAAAGTAGGAGAGTGGCAGAGTTGCATATGGTCTTTGTAGTAGGATGACCACGTACTTTAAGGAGAGTCTGGAGTGAATTGAGAATGGTAGTGATGGGTGATTGGGGTCTACAGATTTAATTTGAAGTATTGGCTATTATGCGGCAGGAGATTTAGTATAACGGGAAAGGAGCTGCTTGAATGAAGAAGGATACAACATAACTTTGAATTGGAAGACTGTTGCCGCACATTTAATTGATATCCACGAGGGGTGAATGCACTTGTGCAACTGGAGAGTGAGCTCGGACTCAGGATGGGTTATTGATGTCGTAGTGATTGTACCCCGTGCAGCAGCGTTGGAAGATGTCAGGGAGTGATTTCTACATGTGGTTTATTCCTGTGAGCAGGTTAGCGGCCGCGTGGTTGGCAAGGCCTCTGCGAATAATTCTATTGGTTATACAATAAAGAGATTGGTCGTGCGAATGTTATTGATGATTCAGAGTATAAAAAAGGGGTTTCTACAGTAAGATATCGAGAATATTGGTGGTTGATAGCGCAAAGTTATGTTAATAAGAGATTAAGAATCCTAGTGAACTCCAGAGTTGTGTAATAGTGGCTTCTAGCTAAGTGGGAGAGTCCCACCGTCTATGATTGGGCTGCATGGTTAATTACTTGCGGGGTTTCTGGTTATTAGCGTATTGAGGGGCTATTTCAGCTACGAGAAAAGACCATAAGTGATAAATTGAGCAAAGGAATTGTTAAAGGTGTGCTACGATTGGCCTTATTGGCTCATGTCCAAATTTGGAAAGAATTCAGGATTCGTGCTTTGTATAGATGTGGGTTCCAAGGGAAGTGATTCTGCCAGGTGCTCCACCAAGAGGGTATTCATGTGTTAGAAGACTCATGGAGTTGTTTGTATTCGGGGCCAAGTCAGAGCGGGTGGCTCTCAACAATGGTCCTAGTGAATTCAAAAGATAAAATGTGGTGCCTAATGATTTCAAGCCTATAGGTACGGTTAAGAATCGTGCGATGTAGCAATTGGGAGGTACAAAATGGTTCATGGGATTTGAGACAGCATTATCTCGTGATTCAAGGCCACACGGGATGAGTATGGATGGAGGGTGTTATGTGTTAAATGGAGTTGTTATTATTTCTAAGGTAATCAAGGATAAATTGGAAGGAGATAGATTGGGTAGCCATAGTTGAATTGACATATTGGTGGTAGTGATCAGTTCCTTCAGCGTGATCAAGTTATGCAAGCGATTTGTGACGGTACGTATGAGGCTTGTCGGCCGCCGTAAATAATGTTATTCATAGGCATTCTTCTGTTATGGCATGTTACGTGTAGGCAGATCCCGGGGGGGCTATGGTGGCTTAGACCGCTACTTAGATGTTTGTCTATACTACGGTTATGAGAATTTACCTGCATACGGTTGTGGTTCTCCTGAAGCGAGTCTAGAAGGAGGTTTTTATATGATGAAGTGTTAGCCTAATAGTGGTTCCGAAGCTATGATGAAAGGCGTGTTCTATGGCATGTTAGCATGTTAGGTGCAGTGAGTGTATGGAATTTGAAGTAAAGATCAAGGTAGAAGTTCGGTGTCGACAAGGATGTCACGAGCTCGGATGAGCAGGAAAGAAGTTTTGATGTTTAAGGTGAGTTGGTATTGTCTTCGGCATCACCTGATATTGGTGTTTTGTAAAAAGGGCTTTGCATCCTGGTTAATTATTCTTGATCGCTTTTCAGCATTAGTGCGGCCGGTGGTTTAGAGGTACGACCCAGTTATTTGTTGTGGTAGGTTGTGGGAGTGTGTCCCACAGGAAGATTGTATAAGTGTGGCAGGTAGTCACTTGATTGATTAAACACTTAAACCAAGTATGAAGGTTTTGATAATATCGTTGATTTGAGAATATATGACGAGAGGGCACTCCGTTTATTGAGTTATGGACTGCGGATGATTTCTTCGACTATGATGGATGCTCTTATGTGTTATGAGCGGAAGATGAGTTATTATGGACTTTGAAAGATAATTAGCCTAGTTCAGGGCGATCAGAATCGGCTTGAGGTTGGTGGAAGGATTCAAATGTGAATATGGGCTCTATATTAGGCCAAACGTGTTCATTTCAGTAATACGCTCCTTATGGAAGGGATTCAGGGTGTTATTTCGTTGTCAGCTATTTCATGTAATGATGTATTACGTCATGCGAGTTGTGAGACGGCTTGAGAAATTGCTTATGTGTTGAGGATCCACGTAAAAATGATGTTATATGAGCAAATTGGCTCTTGAGATTCAGATTGTATATCGCACCTCAATTGTGCTCGAGTTTTGTATCTTATAGCGCTATATGTTCGCTCAGGGATGTTATTATGCACTTTGCATGCTTATGACTGATATTCGGTATTTTGTTGTAATGAGCAAATTCAGCTCGATATGCATCTCCTTATACGAGATCAATGTGTGGATCGGGTGGCACGCCGCCATGGGTATGTTACCTGGATCGGCTTGCTCGCCGCAATGGTGTGATGTTGAGTATAGCTTTCTATATGCTATTTTTGTATGTCTTGCTTCCTATTTTCTAAGGAAAATCCATATTAGTGCGTGAGTTAGGTAATTCCTTCTAGAGTTTGTTTTCCTTTTGTATCGCATTCGAATTGGTAGCCCATTGGCACATTGTGGCATCATATGAGACTTTTGATTGTATCTGGGGTGGCTTATTGTCTGAACAGTTCGTTCTGGATGAGACGAGATCCTTTGATATAGGATCAGTGCAATCTGACTATATGAAGTATATTATGGAACTAAAACCATTATTTGGTTCAGAATGAGGTGATGGTTCTTGTCAGGAGTATAGACCTAATGATTTGTTGATTCGACAGCCGGTTATGAATTTCTACACGTCTCTTTCATCGTGGAGATATTATAAGAGCTATAGCAAGACCGAAGCAGGTCTTAAGGTGCAATGGGAGCATCCAATTCGTGGAATTTCGGTTTATTTAATCAAAGAATGTCATTGTGGTCCAGTGAGTAAAGTGATGCTAGGTATGAATTCAGCAAGGTTATGTTGTCGTGATTGGGTACAGTGTGTAGTGATTGATATGGTGATCTTATGTTGGAAACAGGATTCCGGATGCTGGAATTGGGCCCTAAGCTTATTTGCTTGAATAAAAGGGAATATCTTCATAATTGATCGAGTTGATGTGCTCAACTGAGTTGTGGTAGCACGAGAAGGTGCATGGGAAGTTAAACAGTGATTTCAGACTACTCCAGTGCAGTTCTCAGCACGTTCGAAGATGAACGTATGTTTAAGTGGGAGAAAATGTAACGACCCGACCAGTCGTTTCGAGCTCTAGCGCGTCGTTCAGCAGTCTGAGGCCATGAGCAGCTTAATTTCAGGTATTATGAATTGTACGCGTGGTCGAAATTGAATTTCAGTCATTTATCATGAGGTAAGTAATTTATGCTAGTTTTGATTTAAATACAAGGTTTATATACAGATTTAGACATGGAAATTGTGGAAAACTTGGGGTTTGAGGAAAAACCTAGAAAATTAGTATTCTTGGATTTTGACCACGATTTTGGGTATGGAATTTAGAGAAAATTGTATATTTGAGTTCGTGAGGCTATGGGAAAACTTTATCTTCGAAAAATTTCGGATTTCGGGCGTGTGGGCCCGAGGGCAAATTTTGTTAACTTTCCGATCGGGGTTAGGAATTGTTATAAATTGGATTAATATGAGTAGTTTATCGTATATTAATGGATTTGCATAACTATTGGCTAGTTTTGGAGCATTTTGCATCAATTAGAGTCTTCGGAAGGGCGTGGAATGCCGGTTATGGATCTTCGGAGAGAGGTGAGCCTCCTTTCTAACCTTGTAAGAAGGAATTGTCCACATAGTTGAGTTAATTGGTTAGGTGCTCCTATTTGTGGGGGCTACGTACGCACGAGGTGACGAGAGTCCGTGCGTAGCTACTATTATGCTATTGACCGGGTAGTTAGGACCCAAAAGCATGCTATACTTGGATTATTTACGAACTTATTGATAGCTTGAATTGCTTAAATCACATCGAATTAGTAAACGAATTTCTAAACAGATAAAACTTTATTTTTCTTAAATGGTTAAAGAGGATTTGTTTTCATTGGATAATTACTCCGTGTGGACTTTTTGATTGACTATCTGTGTGTTTATTTATGGAACGGGCCGAACGCCTTGACAGATTAAATAGATGCATCTATTAGCGCGTCGTCGACCCTCGGCAAGTGCACAATTTATTTCTGTTGGATCGGGTCGTCGCCTTGGCATAATATGCGCATGCTTGTATTGCTGCCTTGAGCTTATTTAAGTTGTTATTGCCTCTTCATGGTTTAAGAATATTTTGATAATAATAAAAAGGAAAAATATGGAAATTTCCAATAAAAGAAATAATTATTTCGTTGTTTCCTTCTATTGGATTAAAATCATGTTTATAGAAATTCACGATTTAATGTATTATTGACGCCATTATTGGACCACTAGTAAGTGTCGAAGTCGACCATCTCGTCTCTACTTCTTCGAGATTAGACGGGATACTCATTGAGTACACGTTGTTTTCGTAGTCATACTACACTTCTGTGCATTTTTGTTGCACAAGTATATGTAACTCTAGCGGCCTACTGGGCGTAGCAGCACAGATGATTCTGGGACTAGGTGAGTTGCATTATTCGAGGCGGCCCGCAGCTAGTATAGTCCATTCCAGTACATCGTATTTACCTCATGACCACTGTATTCCGGACGGATATTGTATCTTATTTCCTTATCAGTAGATGCTCATGCACTTGTGACACCGGTTTTTGGGATGGTTTTGAAATATTATGTACTAACTGCTTATTATTAAATTTGAGTTGAAGCAGTGATCTTTTTATTTATGAAAAATTGAAGGAAAATCTTAGTTTTCAAGATTGTTAAAAATGAGAACTTTGGGTTGGCTTGCCTGACAACAGTATCCGGCGCCATCGCGACCCTTAGTGGATTTTGGGTCGTGACACCAATTGACGATATTCCTGAGTGGGTGGGCGCAGTTCTTCCCCATACAAGGGGCATTCGTGAGTGGATGTCCTTCCATGAGAAATGGGCGTAAACCTCTCACTGGTGAGTCGTCCTGCTCTCTTTGTCGTAGGGTTCGATCTTGTCATTATATGACCTTTTTTATTTGTTGGTAGGGATAACTCAAAGGACAAGGGCTCCTCCACTCGTATTCCGTCAACCGGCGCCCCTACCCTTCCTGCGCCAAGGGCCGCTATCCAGCCTGCAACGAGAGTCACTAACGAATCTGCACATGTGGCCGATACTGCAAGCACGACGGTTGTTTCTTAACTTGAGACTTCGGTCTCTACCGTCCCCTCCACGTATGAGTCATCCCATGCTGGTAGTGGAGAGGCCACGTTGAAAATACGACGGATGGCCCTTAAAGTGGCACCTCAAACTGAAACATCGTCAGGGGTCGACCTTACCTTGATGACGTCTGATATTGGCGGTGATATCGGCCCGATCGTAAAGGCTACACCGGTTGTGAGAGATCAACAAGACAAAGTGGTGGGGAGACAGAGTCCCGAGGCCGCCAATATTGTCTTGGACGACCCTTCAACATCCCGGTCAACTCGCACTTCTTCTTGGACTGAAGAGAGGGGGAAGGCATCATTGTTGATGATTATGAGTCTGAATCCGACCTTGATCCTGACGACGTTAGGATGCTCGGGGAGGGCTCCGATACTTGAGATTTCGTTGGACCTCAACGTTTTGTAAGACACGGTGGACTTTGTACTGCAGTTTAATCTCCTATGCTTGGCCGCAGAAAGAGGAGTTCTTCAGGATGTTAGCGATGTCGAACTGTCACGTGGAGTGGTCGCGATGGGCTTGAGGGTGAGCTCATCCTCGTATGTTTCTCTTTGTTTGTCGTTATTATTTTTTGATCTTGGCCCTTATTGACCATCTTCTTCTTTTTGTTTTCAATCTTATATGCTAGAGATCGAGAGTGCTCGTAGGGCCGAATCTCGGGCCAAGATTTTTCTGACGATGCTTGAAAAGTATCGGCGGTATCGCAGTAGATGCCGTGAGATGCATGAGCAACTCAAGGCGGGTGCTGGCACCTGATCCCTCCGAGAGGAATTGGAAAAAGCTGGACTAGGAGCTGATTTAGTACATTCATATGTGTAGTGACCTCGAGGAACTACTTTGTACTAATGACTAAGAACTCGACTTAGTAAAATGGATCACTGCTGAGTGCGAGCATCTTCAGCCAAAGGTGTCGTCATTACAAGCCGAACTTGATCAGAATGCTGCCAGAGTTGAAGTTTTAAGTGCGGAATAGATGGGGAAGTTAGCCGAGCTGGAGAGAAAAGTAGTCGAGTTGGATAATGTCGAGAATGCTCAAGTGTAGGCTTTGGAAAGGTTGGCGGCATTAGAGGACACTATCTTTATCCTCCAATCTGAGTAGGAATCTGAGAGGGCCACAACCACGCTGAGGGAGGTGCGGCTCGAGGAGCGCATTGGCGAGATTGATCGGGAGGCCTCGAGCCTTGGGGACCGCATCATGACGCTTGAGGCTGAGAGGGTGCGGTCGTTGGCCCAAGTTGAATCTGCCTCTACTGCCATTACTCGCCACTTGCATGAGCTCTAGGCTCACGTCGAGGCCCAACAGGACATCTACAAGGGTTTGTGGGAGGCGGGCAATGTTTCTAAGACCGCCTTTGAAGAAGCTCGGGCTAAGGTGCGAGAAGCTCATGTCAATTGCGGCTATGACCCTGCGATACCAGAGGCTGGCAAAGATGTTGATGCCGAAGACGGATTTCCTTGAAGACGAAGATAGGGAGGACGGTCGTGATGACGCTGAGCAAAAAGTTGCTGCGGTTTTTATAACTTTTTTAAGGGTCTGTTTCGGCCTTTTGTAAGGTGCGGCTATTGCGCGCGTATATGTAAATAAATAGTGGCTTCGCCTTTGTATATCTTTCGATTCTCTTGCTCTTACCTTTGTTTGTTATATATTTTTGTTGATGGCGTAGACCTTCGGACTATTTTCATGATGTCCCTAATTTTTTCATCTGGGGTGTTCGACCTTGATCGGGTCAAGTAGGGTCTCGTCATATGGGTCTGAGTGAAGTAGCTTTGGATTTGCACACACGGGTGTGGTCGATTTATGATTTAAACATTCGAGTGGGATCAAGTTCAGACTTGCTGATTTAGGCAAAGTAAACATTTTCATGTGTACTCGAGCGGGGTCGAACTTGGAATCGCCGTCTGGAGCGGGGTCCATTTTTGGCTTTGTTTGAATGAGTTCGAATTTGAGGTTGCCGTTTTGGGCAAAGTCAACTTCTAACTTATATTCGAATGATTTCAAAGTTTTTTCCTTTATTTGATGGTGGCCAGTGGCGTGAAGGAACAGTTTCGAGCGAGGCCGAATTGTAACCTACTTGTTTTGACGATGGACAATGGTTGTAAAGGTGTTGATTCAAACGAGGTCGAATTGTAACCTAGTTGATTCGATGATGGCCAGTGGCCGTAAGGTCTTAATTTGAGCGAGGGTCGAAATATTAGCCTGTTGGAATTCGAGTGGAGTTAAATTTCTCCTTTTGGCAATGGCCATTGGTCATAGGGATGTTATTTTAAGCTAATATCAAAATGTTAACCCGCTGCAATTCGAGCGAAGTCAAATTTCTCCTGTTGGCGATGGCTGTTGGCCGTAGGGGTGTTATTTCGAGCAAATGTCGAAATGTTAACCCGCTGCAATTCGAGCGGTATCGATTTCTCCTTTTGGAAATGGCCGTTGGTCGCATGGGTATTATTTCGAGCAAATGTCAAAATGTTAACCCGTCGTGTTATTGTTATGTATATTCTTTGGAGAACTTTACATGTCGTTGTACTATTTGTGTGTGCGTCAGGGTGAGTCCCGGTGCACTTGGCTTTGTTATTTTTTTTTGGGGAATACCGGGTGTTCCTTGGGTGAGTCTCAATTTTCTTAATTTTGCTTTCATCGAAGAGATATTGTGTACTTTCTGAATGAGTCCCGGTTTGCTGAACTTCACTTCTATTGGAGAGTTGCTTGTTTTCTCTTATATAGTTCTTCTGTACTGAGCATCTTCTATTATTCGCGATATGTTGCGGTTTGGGGGGTTTTGCTTGGTCATTACTTGCGGAGCGGTATGCTACGAAACCATCTCAGGGGGATTTGGAGGTGGTGGTCCCTCGCCCGCTTGTCCGTGCGATTATTCTCATTCTTGTTTGAACCAACAAAGGAGTGAAGCTAAACCAAAATAAAATTTTTTGTTACCTCGCCCGACAAGTTAGTGAAAAAAGGAGCGACGTCATATGGCTACTCGTTTAGCCTGGTGCTCGAATGGTGGCTTTAGAATTAGTGGTCATCTTTAGATTTGTCGCTTGATAGTGCCTAGGCTTTTCAAGGGTTGGGCCCACCCCACTCGCTGAAGTATTGAAATTGAGACTTGATCCGATATCGTTTGATTTGCAGAAGCATGGGAAACATATCACACTTCGTTCATAGACCATCTATTGCATGTAGGGGGTGTGAAGATAGGGTAGGGTATGCCTACTCTTTCAAAGGATCGCACAACAGGCAATCGCCCTTCCCAGGGGGTGGGAACGGGGGCCAATATATAAGGTAGATACGTCAAGTGGAGCTACGGTCACACCAGGCGATCATGACCCTTTTTAGACGTGCATGTGTCGTGCTTGATCCATCGTTACAAGTGAGATGTGGGTTTTGCATATACATTGGTTATAATTTCTACTTTATACAACAACCTAACCTAGATTGGTGCGGTTATCTCGGAGGCTTACCTACCACTCTTTTGAGTGTGTGGTAGTGCCGAGAAGGCAAGGCCACGATATCCTGCTAGCGATATTTTGCTGGTTTTGGATCTAAAGGAAACTAACAAATTTGGCTAAGAAATCCCCACAGATGACGCCAAATTATTTGACCAAATAGTATTAAACTTATTTCTAAACTAATTAATGAATGAAATAGAGGATAAATCATAGCCAAAAGTAATTAACTCTAAATCGTAACACATTGAGTATAAAAATTGGAGAGGAACAAACTGATTTAATATTTCATAAGATGGATATCATACATCAAGTGGGAATGGTAAGCTTACATCTGTGACAAGTTTAGAATGCAATCGAAAGAGCATAAAAGAAGAAAGGGAAATTGTTAATAGCTGAGAAATCTTCCCCTCACGGTTTCATAATATTGCTCTTGTTTGTGATAGCAAGACCCCCTCTCACTGTTCCCTGTTCCCCTTTATATATTGACAATGTTCCCTTTTATCCAATGATCTTTGATCGGTGTGCTTTCCCATGACAGTCCTTTATTACTTGCTCAAGACAATACATTTATCCTACGATATGGGCTTTCTAACTGCCTGACCTCGACAGGGACCGTGGAGCTCATCGCCATTACGCCTCGTGGGCACGGCCATGACGAGATCGAACTCTTATCGCCTCCAGTTATCAGGGTCAGATTTTGACCCATACAATAAGAATGTTCAAATTGATGATATAAGGATTAAAACGACTAAAATAATCATTAATCAAAATAACTCTTATGTATAAAATATCTTTTGAAAAGGAAAGAAAACTAAACCTATTTAAAGGTATATTACATAAATAGAAACATATTACATATCAAAATAACGTTCACGTTACAATAGCACATTATGTTGATATGGATATATGAATACAAATAAGGTTGTACGGTGGGCCGGGCCCGGGCCCGGGCCTAAATGGGCCAAACGGGTCGGGCTTAACGGGCCCGGGCTTAGCGGGACTGGGCTCTGGCGGTCCCGGGCCTCACGGTCCCGGGCTTCGTGGGCTCAACGGGTGAGACCAGCTCGTGACGGGCCTAAGCCCATGTGGTCCTGGGCTAAACAGGCCGGGCTCGTGGGCTTAGCGGGCCTAACGGGCTTTTTTATTTTCGGACTTTTTTTTTAAAATTTTTTTGTTTAAGGCAATTTCTTGTAAACCATATCATGACTATATAAAAATATATGTAGTATATATGTAGAAATCTAATTATTAAAGTGCTTGACGAAAAAGTAAAATAATAAAACAATAGTAAAATTAAATTGCCATGCATAATAAATTAATAACAAAGTACAACATGAAGCATAAATACGTCTAATAATTTTAAAATAACA